>PVIR01006795.1:0-10100 GCA_004026965.1 Petromus typicus
CTCGCTTTGTGGTTCAGGCTGGCCCTGAGCTCAGCCTCAAACTCACATCACAATCCTCCTGCCTCTGCCTCCCGAGTGCTGGGATTACAGGCGTGAGCCACCACGCCCGGCACTGTGGTATGTGGTACTGGTTGCTGCTGGGTGTGGGTCTCCACACCCAGTATTGTTATGTGGTTACCTGGGAATCGAACCCGGGTCCCTGCGCTTGCGAGACAGGCGCCGGAACCACTGAGCTAACTCCCCAGCCCCCAGCATCACATTCTTGATCCCACTGGCATTACATAGTCTAGATCCAGCAACCTCTGAAAACCTCCACCTATGATCCCATGAGGATCTGAGGGGTACATCTAGCCATAACATAAAGGGACTTGATTAGGTTACTGTGTCATCTTGAAAGGGAATTTGTAGGCAGTTGGATATTTTTAACAAAGAAATAACTAAATTGGACAACTATGAGTTAACTGTGTTATTAAGCAACTAAGAGTTCACTAGGTAACTATGCTGTGTAAAGTGTACCTGAGTAGCAAGGGCTACTTCTGTAATGTCACCAAAGGAGCATAACAGACTCAGAAAGTCCTGCCAGAGCTCTTCGATCTGCCCCACTGTGCTTTGTGAAAACTCTGCTTGCTATATTTCCAGGGAAACTCCAAAAGAATTAAGCCTCAAAGACTTAAAAAATGTCAAATAACTAACTAATCAAAGACTGCCAAATATTTTGCTTCTGCTTCTGTACCTCTTGCTTCAAAATACTACAAAACTACCAGTTCCTGCTATGTGGGGGCTGACTTCTTTGGGTAATGATCCCAGTCAGGTCCACCGGTGTAAATAAAGCTGTCTACTGCCTCCAAACCTCCAGGTGCCCTCTCTTTTCCAGTTCAGATATTCTGTAACATTCTGAGTGGGCAATGATGGAGAGCTGAATAGTGGCTGTGTTGGTGAAGACAGGAGGCTGACACAAACAGGGAGGAAAAGTCTGAAGCAGTGACCACTGGCTCGAATAACCACATCAACTTTCATAAGAGCTGCTTCAGTGAAATAGTGGAAAATGAGTTAGCACACAGTAGGTAGAGGGATAAAGGTAGGTGCCATTGAGAATTCTGGACAGTCTCACAACATGGCGGCTTATACATTTATGATTCATTCATTAGGGCAACATGTGACTAGGTAGTAGAGAAACATGGAAAAAAAAGCACAAAATTGCTAACTTCAAGGAATTAACATTTTAGGGGAAGCACATATAATAAATACATCCATTTCTTCACTCATTCAACAGATATTTAGTAAGTCCCTACCATGCAGTAGGAATCATTCCGGGTGCTGGAAATATATACCAGGCGACAAATAAACTCTTGCTGTCAGGCACTTATAGTCTAGTAGTCAAAGTTAATGGACATAGGGGACAGGGATATAGCTCAGTGGTTCCAGCGCCTGTCTTGCATGCGCAAGGGCCTGGGTTCGATCCCCAGACCACAAAACAATACTGGGAGTGGAGACTCATGCCTAGCAACAACCAGTACCACATACCACAGCGCCGGGTGTGGTGGCTCACTCCTCTAATCCTAGCACTCGGGAGGCAGAGGCAGGAGGACTGCTGTGATGTGAGTTGGAGGCTGAGCTCAGGGCCAGCCTGAACTACAAAGCGAGACCGTCTCAAAAAAAAAAAAGCACAGTTAATGGACATAAATCAAACAGGAAAGGACTGAGGATTTAGGTTAGTGGCATTGTGTCTGCCTTGCAAGTGGTAGGTCCTGAGTTTGATCCTTGGTAAAAAAAAAAAAAAAAAAAAAAATCAAACAAGACAAGAGATGTCCCTAAGTGTTCTTTTAGACAGGATTATCAGGGAAGGCCTGAAAAATTAAATGCTTTCCCCTTAGTCTTGAGAGTGGACCTAGGGCCTCAGGGATGCTAGAAAAGCATTCTACCACTAAACTATATCCCCCTTCTAATTTACAACTCTCCTGCCTCTGCCTCCTGAGTAGGTGAGATTATACCATATATAAAACCAGCCAAATTGGTACTTTGGTTTTTTTTTGTTTTTTTTTTTGGAGACAGGGTTTCACTTTGTAGTTCAGGCTGGCCCTGTGCTCAGCCTCAAACTCACATCACAGCAATCCTCCTGCCTCTGCCTCCCGAGTGCTGGGATGACAGGCGTGAGCCACCACGCCCGGCACTGTGGTATGTGGTACTGGTTGCTGCTGGGTGTGGGTCTCCACACCCAGTATTGTTATGTGGTTACCAGGGGATCGAACTCGGGTCCTTGCGCTTGCAAGATAGGCGCCGGAACCACTGAGCTACTCCCTGGCCCCAAATTGGTATTTTGAAAAGACAACTCTAGGCACTTTATGAGAAAAACTCAGTTGGAAGGAGGGGCAATAGTGGAAGCCTCAGTGCAAAGAGCTGTAATGCACCCCTTGCTGAAAGAACAGCTAGTGGGCAGAGTGCAGTGGGCCCTAAAAATGCTTTTTTTTCCTTTTGAGACAGTATCTCCTTATGTAGTCCAAGCTGGCAATCCTTCTCTGGAGTGCTGGGGTTATAGATGTACACTACCACACGAGCTCTCCCTTGCTTTCTTAAAACATCCTTTCCGTAACTGATCTTATTTCCTACTTGACAAAGAATATAGAAGATCTCAAAAGAAATCTGCATCTATCCTCTTTCCCTTTGATCTAATTAGAGGTCATTCTGCTAAGGCCTTCCCTGTTAGCTTTACTTTAGAGGTGTTTTGTGCTATACACTTTTGAAGACAACAACATCTGCTCACATTTCAATAACCACCTAGAAGTATATGACTTCATTATTTAAATATTCAGCTTAATCTTCTCTAAGCTCAGGACACATACATCTGGCTGCCTACTTTACACCATCTTCAAAGGCACCTCCAACTCAGTAAATGAGGCTCTGTGTTCCATCTAAATCACTACTAGGTAAATAAAGCTGAACTCATGATCGCTCCCCAGTACCCACAGCCAAACTGATTATCTTCCAGTGCCCTTGGTTAGTCAGGCAACAACACCATTTATTTAGTTATACATCCAAAAACCTCCATCTCCTCCCCTTTCCCTTCTCTCAACTTCCAGGTCATCCCATTTTTACTTCTTCAACGTGTCTTTAGTAAGGTCCCTTTACAGGTCTCACGATGTTGCTCAGTTGTGGAGTGCTTGACTAGCATGCAAAAGGCCTCGAGTTCAATTTCCAGCAGCAAGAACGCTTCCTCCTCCCCTTCTTTAAATTCCAACAATTCTTTCCTGAGGTATTGCAAAAGCCGGTCTATCATAATCCACTCTACTCTCAGCAGAGGCACAACAAACAAACGTAAAATTCAACCTTTACCCACTTCTGCTTCCATCTTTATCTTCTTTTAATTCTTTTTTGGACAAGGTCTCCTCCGTAGTTCAGGTTGGTCCTGAACTCAGCAATCCTACCTCTGCCTCTGGAATTACAAGTGTGAGCCACCCCACCTGGAATTGCACATTGCTGTATGTGGTTATCAGGATCAAACTGAACTCACACTTGCAAGGCAGGCACTGGAACCACTGAGCTAAATCCCTGGCCCTAACATCTTTTAATTCCTGAGTTAGGACAAAATTCCTGAGTCAAACCACACCTATTCAAGTTTCTCCAGTCCACAACTCACCAGGCCTCTTCCTGCCACACTGCAGCCTTTGCACACTTTATTCCACCTACTCAGCAGGAGACCTTGCCTTCTGTGCTAAAAGGTTCCGGATCTTATGCTCAGCCTCAGTTCAGAAAAGCTTCTCCTGTCCTACCTAAGTCAAGATCTCATCCTAATTACCCAAAGGTGTGTTAGCAAGGCCTGGTAGCCTCCTTATAATCTTGGCTACTCATGACACAGTGGGGATAATTCCTTGAACCCAGCTACTCAAGACTAGATTAGGGAAAAAGAGAAGATCTGCTCTAATAAGTAAAGGAAAGAGATAAGGAGAGAGGGACGGACAGAAGAAAGAAAAAGGAAGAAGGAAAACAAAACTGACTTCTAACTTCATTTTGCAGCTGTAACTATCTTGATGCTTGGGAAATGTCTGTGCTCCCCTGCACCCCCATCAGACTCTAGGCTCAGGGAAAGGAAGGAACCCTGCTTGCCATTCTATCTTCTGGCCTGGAAAACTTTATAAAGTACGTGTGATTAAAAAGGCTCAGCCTTGACAGGAGTTAAGATAGCTCTGCGTGGAGGACTTGCGGTCTAGGAGGCAAGGCCTGTAAGGTATGCATGCCTGTGGGTTTGAGACGAAAGACGCTGGCAGCCTTGGTGGCCGCTTGCCAGCTAGGCCTGTAATATCAGCATTCTGGGAGCCTGAGGCAAAAAGATCGCAAATTCATGGCCAACAAAGGCATTTTACCGAGATAAGGACAGAAGATCTGCTCTCTACAATGGCTCGAGATTCAATCCTACTACAAGGCGGTGCGGGGTGGGATGGCAGTGGTGAAGACGACAGGCCATCCTCAGACTCGGTGGGGCCGGGGACCCCGGCGGTCGTTAACAGATAAACCGAGGACAGCTGCTGGGGCCGATTCGACCACCAAGCTCTTAAAAACCGAGGGAAGCGGTGAGGAACGCCAGGAGCTGCGGCCTGAAGGCAAGTCAGGTAAGCGTGAGGAAAGCGAGCAGCCGGGGCAGCTTACCCGTCGCATCCCAGGTCTCCCGCGCCCCCGCGCCCCGTGCCAGCCTCGGCCCAACCCGGCCCGGTCCAGCCCAGCGAGCCGCCCACCGCACCTCGCTTGCCTGCACTTCCCAGCCGCGGGCAGCCGCTCCGCGCGTAGAGTTCCGCCCAGAACGCGGAGACAGCCGCCGCCGATTGGTGACGCTCCGTCACGTGACCCAACGCTCGGCCGGCGCCAATTTCAAACAGCGGAACAAACCGAAAGCCGCGGTGCCGACTCTGCCGGCCCGCTCGGGCCCCTTCCTCGCCCGGCTCCCGGGCTCCCGGGCTCCCGTCCCGTCCCGTCTGCCCGCACCGCCGGGGCCCGGCCGGCCCGAGAGCACTGTGCTGGGCCCTGGGCGGCTGCTCCGCGGTCTGAGGTGAGCGGGGCCGGACGAAAGGGGTGGCAGGGTAGGCGGGAGTAGCTGGGCCGGGCGGGGCTGAGCTGAGGCTGCGGGAGGGCGCCGGCCGCGGAAAGGTGCGTGCCTGCCTGTACGGTACGAGCGCCGGCCGACCTGGCCTGGAGTGCGACCACATCTGACTAGTCTGCGCGGCCTGGAGCCTTGGCGCCGCAGTCTCAACCTTTTTGGTTCCGACAGTGTAGCAAGATTTCCTTGTCTAGGGTGGGGACGGAGTCAAGGAAGCTCGTGGAATCCTCTTTGGCCAGACAGTGCTGGCAGTCAGAAAAAGGCTGATCGGGTTAAACAGAAGGACTTAGGATACCCTGTGGAAAGAAAGGAGCAGTATTTGCTGATTAATGAGGAAAGGGAGGTCTAGAGGAAGCAGAATTACGACTACAATTTAAAGTTAAGAACCCAAGATACAAAGGAGAGGGCAGCCACAGTGTGGAGAAGACCTGAGAACTCTAAGCAGATGGTAAATGTCAAAAAAGTACAGTCGTTTGTAGGGAGAGTGGTGCCCTAAAAAAGAGACAACTGATGCTTCTGTCTCTCAAAGGACCTCAAAATAGAACGAGAGAACTTTACTTCATGGTAAATTATTCCATATATCTATAAAAATCAGTGAAATACCTTAAAAATTATTTTCTTATTTCAAAATCACCTTAATACAGTAATAGTAGCACATTCTAGTAGTCAGGAAATAGGAGTTATAATCTTAGCTGTGGAAAAGAAATTAATAAAGTAGCATGGTTACAAAATTAAAATATGCATATTATGTGCAAGTACTGAAACGTCACTAAAGAAATGTTTTTGGAAATTGTGAAAGAAAATATAGTTTTTCAGGTGGTCATGGTGGTCCTCACCTCTGATTCCAGCTACTCCAAAGGCCGAGGCAAAAGGACTGTGTTTCAAAGTAGAAATTTTAAAAAGGCTATAGATGTAGCTTGTAGTAGAATGCTTGGCTACCAAGTATGAAGCTCTGATCTCAGTCCCTTGTACCAAAATAAAAAATGCAAGACTAATAGCCAATGAAATCAGGGGCAACCTATGAAGTGGTACAATCTATAAAACCTTACTGTGGATCGTGTGACATCTTGTGAACTGGGTGGTAGCTTCTGTAGCAGTGTGGTGACAGCAGCCTTTCCCCGATGACTTTGTGGGCACTGATCCTATCATTTACAAAGTAGGAGGATATCAAAATATACAGGCTCGGGCCGGAGGTGTAGCTCAGCTGTCTAAAGAGTGCGAGGCCCTAAGGTCAATTCCCAGTACCAAAAAAAAAAATTATTTTAAAATAAATATATATAGGCTTTATCTGAGAAAGTGTTAGGGTATCAGAGTTTTGTCCAGTTCCCTAATTACCATCTGTGCTATTCTAGCATTTTCCATTCCTGTTCCTGTAGTCATTGCATGTGACTTATCTATATTGTAGTAGAGAATAATAGAGATTTCCATGTTTTTGTCGCTTTCTCAGTCATTCTTTTGATAATTTGTAGCTCAGCCTCATTTTCTCCCTGAAATTGTTTCTGTTTGCTATATGAAGTTTTCACTTTCTTTTATTGGCAGAGTTTATCACCTTGTTAACTAAGGAAGGTCTTTACAAAAGCTGGAGAACATTCACCTGATCCTTTAGGCTCATGCTTTTGGCCACGTAATCAGAAAAACACCTTCCCCGGGGCCAGGGAGTTAGCTCAGTGGTTCCGGCGCCTGTCTTGCAAGCGCAAGTGCCCGGGTTCGATTCCCCGGTAACCACATAACAATACTGGGTGTGGAGACCCACACCCAGCAGCAACCAGTACCACATACCACAGGGCCGGGCATGGTGGCTCACGCCTGTAATCCCAGCACTCGGGAGGCAGAGGCAGGAGGATTGCTGTGATGTGAGTTGGAGGCTGAGCTCAGGGCCAGCCTGAACCACAAAGCGAGACCCTGTCTCAAAAAAACCTTAAAAAAAAAAAAAAAAAAACACCTTCCCCTAAGGGAACTTTGGGAGAGAAGAGAGAGGAAGGGAAGTTAAAAAAAAAAAAAAAAGATGTATATATATATATATATATATATATACACACACACACACACACACACACACCTACTCCCAAACTCCCCACCACAAAGGATATAATCATTAGGTACTACAAACATGCACTCATAAACCTTTTAAAGAATTAAGTTAATAGAAGGCTGGGGAGTTAGCTCAGTGGTTCCGGCGCCTGTCTTGCAAGCGCAAGGACCCGGGTTCAATTCCCCGGTAACCACATAACAATACTGGGTGTGGAGACCCACACCCAGCAGCAACCAGTACCACGTGCCACAGTGCTGGGCGTGGTGGCTCACGCCTGTAGTCCCAGCACTCGGGAGGCAGAGGCAGGAGGATTGTGATGTGAGTTTGAGGCTGAGCTTAGGGCCAGCCTGAACCACAAAGCAAGACCCTGTCTCCAAAAACCTAAAAAAAAAAATAATTAAGTTAATAGAAGAACCTCCTGGCCCAGCGAATCCCTGATGTTCTGCTTCCCTTTATTCTTTGCAGGGTCCATGCTTGTCATTCTCAATGGAGAGTGAAAGCAGAGATTCAGAATGAAAACCAGCCCCCATCGGCCACTGATTCTCAAAAGACGGAGGCTGCCCCTTCCTGTTCAGAATGTTCCAGTTGAAACATCCAAGGAGGAGACTAAGAAACCCTCTGCCCAAAAGGAGCCTAGTCAAGCACCAGCCACTAAGGAGGCAGCAGAGTCCAGCTCTTGCAAGTTTCCTACTGGGATTAAGATTATTGATCATCCTACCATGCCCAGCACACAAGTAGTGGCCATCCCTAACAATGCCAATATCCAGAGCATCATTACTGTACTGACTGCCAAAGGAAAGGAGAGTGGCAGCAGTGGGCCCAACAAATTCATCCTCATCAGCTGTGGGGGAGCTCCAGGTTGTTCTTCAGGACCACAGCCACCAACCCCAAACAGCACTGATTCCAAGAGGACAGAAGTGCTCACTGAGAAGTTGGGACCAAAGCCTGCAGCTGGGGATTTGAATGTTCCTAGGCCACCTGGAGCTCCTTCAGGACACCGGCGGGAGAGCTGTGGTAGGTGGTCTGCAGGGCAAGTGTTGACAAACCTGGCTTTTCCTCTGATGGCAAGGCTTGCAGCACTCCTATTGCATTCCATAGCCTGAACCTAGAGAAAGTCTCTTCATCCTGAAGCCTTAACAGAAAGCCTTTTTTATTTTTAATTAATTTTATTGGTACATTTTAGATATATATAATGATAACATTTATCGTATGGAATTTATACCTATACCTAATTTATCTTCATTCTTCTTTTTGTCCCTTTTCCCTCTCCAGCCATTGACACACAGCCTTTGGGCACAGTTGAAAGAATTACAGTTATGAATTAGCATTTCTGTTGCTTTCCTTAAATGTATTGGTAAGGGATTTGTTCGTCATTGGTCTGTTCTTTACATTGGCCTTATGAAGTAGTTAATCTTCCTCCCTCTGAATAAAGGAGCAGACTGAAACATGAGGAAGTTTTAAGTTTTAAAGGCCTTTTTAAATAACTGTTCCATAGCTCATTTAATAAAGTTGCCTTTTTGCTATCTAAGGTCCAATGTGGCTTATACTGCATGCAATTTGAATTATGTGTCTGAATTTGTTCTGAAACCCTCAGTCAGGCAGAGTAACTCAGAGCCACAATAGATTCCCCATGTGTCCCTGCCTAAGGGTGGGTGATCCCCAACCACTGTGGGCCTGCTGGGCGTCTGTCAGGCAGCTAAGTGGGGTCTTGGCTTGTTTCCCCTCTAGTTGGCGGCGAGGCAGCAGGCTGCATTCTGGACAGCAGCTTGACTAACATTCAGTGGCTCGGAAAGATGAGTTCTGATGGACTGGGCTCCTGCAACATCAAGCAGGAAGTGGAGGAGAAGGAGAACTGTCACCTGGAGCAAAGTCAGGTCAAGGTGAACTGTTCTGTCACTCACTAGGGAATCAGAGTGAGTGCAGGACATTTCTAAGAAGGGCCATGGATCACATGATCTGTTGGATAGCATTTCCAAGTCTGATTATCAGTGCTCCATACAGTGCTGTTCTGTAGAACTTTAAGCTATTTTTCTACCTGGGATCTTTTTCTTCCCTATTTGTGACATTTCCTTGAGGACAGAGTCCCTTGGTTTTTTCTGTTACTCTGAGCACTGGGTTTGGTATTCTGCCCCTAGTAGGTCCCCTGTAGGTATTCAGGAAGTGATTATAACAAATTTTAGTTTGGGAAGCTGCTTGAACTTTATAGAGGTATCCCAAGAGTATGAACAGAATGCAGCATCTTTAGCAACATAGTTTTACTAGAGGATATACTGTAATATTAATAGCAAAAGGGATCTTTTTTTTTTTTTTTTTGGTAGTCCCAGGGGTCAAACAACCTTGTGCTTGCAAAGCAGGCAGTGGTGCCACTGAGCTAAATTCCTGGCCCTTAAATACTTTTAAAGCAGTCAAAATTGATCTAAGCAAATTGTGTAGGTTGTGTTTTATTGTTATTGTTGCCAAAATTACAAGCCTACTGGTAGATACTCTTCAATATACTCTTTAACCATCAATCAACAACCTTTAAAAGTGAAAATGTAAATGAAGTGTGGCAATGCGCACTTGTAACCCCAGCATTCCCGGAGGCTGAGGCAGAGGGTTTACAAGTTTGAGTCTGACCCAGGCAACTTTAGTTGAGACCTTGTCTCGAAAGAAAAAAAGAAAAGAAAGGGTCGGGGATGTAGCTGAGCACAAAGGCTCTAGATTCAATCTCCAGTGCTACAAAAAAGAAAAAAGAAAGAAAAGAAATTTTAGATCACATCTGTAATCCCAGCATTTGAGAGGCTGAAGTAGAAGGATTGTGAAGTTAAGGCAAAGTCTGGGGAACATAGCAATTTTAGTGCCAGTCTGAGCTATAAAATGAACACCTGTCTCAAAAATGTTGAAAATTTATGTATACATTAATAAATATTAATTGAACTATATGCTTAAATATAAAATTACATTTTTAAAGTTATATTTCAGTTTTTTTTTTTTTTTTTTTTA
>PVIR01006795.1:10200-27779 GCA_004026965.1 Petromus typicus
CCCTGAGCTCAGCCTCCAACTCACATCACAGCAATCCTCCTGCCTCTGCCTCCCGAGTGCTGGGATTACAGGCGTGAGCCACCACGCCCGGCACTGTGGTATGTGGTACTGGTTGCTGCTGGGTGTGGGTCTCCACACCCAGTATTGTTATGTGGTTACCGGGGAATCGAACCCCGGCCCTTGCGCTTGCAAGACAGGCACCGGAACCACTGAGCTAACTCCCCGGCCCTTTTTTTTTTTTTTTTTTTTAATATTTCAGTTTTTTAAAATATGAATACTGGACATCGTGGCACACATCTGTAATCCCAGTACTCGGAAGACCGAGGTAAAAGAATTGCTATGAGTTGGAGTCCAGCCTGGGTTACATTGTGAGTTCAAGGCCAGCCTTAACTACATAGCAAGACTGTGTCTCAAAAAAACAAAACAGTACATGAATGATCAGATCTTTGGCCAAGATTTAGGCAAATGTGGGCTTTGAAGACACTTTGTGCCCCATACTCTTGAGATTTTTTTTTTTGTAGACAGGGTCTCACTTTGTAGTTCAGGCTGGCCCTGAACTCACTATGTAGCCTAGGCTAGTCTTAGACTCACAGCAATCCTTTTGCTTTTGTTTCCTAAGTGCTGGGATTACAGGTGTGAGCCACCATGCTGGGCATTGTGGTATGTGGTTACTGGGGATCTAAGTTAGGACCATGTGCTTGCCAGGCAGACACTGGAACCACTGAGCTAAATTCTCAGCCCTGAAAATCATAATGTATACTCCCAAGTCGAGCACTTTTGATTAGAAGGGACTGGACTTCCCTTAATTATTACATAATATGTTCAACAAACAAGTGATGCAGAAGCAGTCAGTTCCCTGCTGGCTAGCATCCAGACTGGAGCATTGCTGAGATCGTCCCTAAAAGTATGTTTCACTGGGGAACAATGGTCTCGGATGGATTTGTGTGTAGCACATTTGTAGGAAGTAAAGTTTTCTTGAGACTGTTCTTGAGGGGTCATGTTCGGGAAGTACCTAGTTCTCATGATCTCTTCCGGGCATTCCCTTTTCTCTTTCCCTTTGGCTCTCATCCCTCTCAGGTGGAGGAGCCTTTGGGAACATCAACACCCTGGCAGGACTGTGTGTCCGAGAGACCACCCTACTCTTACATGGCCATGATACAGTTTGCCATCAACAGCACTGAGAGGAAGCGCATGACCTTGAAGGACATCTACACTTGGATTGAGGATCACTTCCCCTATTTTAAGCATATTGCCAAGCCAGGCTGGAAGGTAATCCATCCCATGACAGGGAGACCTGAGGTCACTGCAGCCTAAAAGCATGTGCCTGGCTCTATGCTGCAGTCTGGTACTCTAGGAAAGCAGTTAGGTGCAAAGAATGCTCAAATTTAAGCAGATGCATCTTTGGATTGTGACTTGATCCTACTTGATCTGGGCAAATCAATAAAAGTTCTTCATCTTTTATCAAAGATATTAATGGAAAAAAAAACCAACCTCATGATTATTACTTTATAGTTTCCTTCTACTTTCCAGGTCTCTCCCTGTCCCTCTCCGCCCCCCTGTCTCCCATTCTCTGTCCCTCTTCCCTTCCTCCCTCCTCCTTCCCCCCATCCCCTCCCTATCTCCCTCCCTCAGTCTGTGTCTGTCGTGCTGAGCATGAAAACCAGGCCTTCACACCTGTTAGGCAGTTACTACTACTTAGCTCTATCCCCAGCTCCTTTTATTTTGGAGACAGATTCTCACTAAATTACCCAGGCTTCACTTGAACTTTCAGTCTGGCTGCCTCACCCTCTTGAGTAGCTAGGATTAAGGTGTACTCACCACACTTGCTTTCACTCTAATCTTTTCATTGAGCCAGGCGTGGTGGTACTGCCTGTGTAGCTTCAGCAATTAGGAGGCTGAGACAGGAAGATTGCCAAGAGTTCAAGGTTAGGCTAAGCTACATAGGGAGATCAAGGCCAGCCTGAACTATAAAGTGAGACCCTATTTCAAAAAAGTGAAATCTTTTCATTGTTCTTTAAGGTAGTAGTAGGATTTGCTCAGAAGCATATTCTTAGAGCATTTGTCTATCATGTGCCAAATCCTGGTCTTGATCCCAGCCTTGCACGTGCACACACACGCCTACTCATGCACATACACCACAGGAAAGAAGCAAAGAGAGAAAATAAGAAAGAAGAGAAATAGGATTTGCTAAGAAAAATGATTCTTTCAACTTCATCCAGGACCAACATGTAGTCTTCTCTTTGCTGATGATCTTCTATACTGATACCTGTCCTACCCTCATAGAAGACCTGTCTGTGGGTACCAAGGCCTTGGATCACATCTGATCCCCAGATGTCTCTATCTCTGGATCCTAGAATCAGACTTTCCACTCCTGTACTGTTAGACCTTTCTCCATGGAGTTCAGAGAATGGTGGTCTCCTTGTTTCTCCACAGTGCTAAAGGACCTGACAGTTCCAAAAAATCACAAGCCTGGCCTGTGGGCTTCTCAGTCATCTTAGCTGCCTAGTTCATTCCATTTCTACACTCTCCACACAAACATTGAAGCAGAGCTGGTAGACGCAGAGTATAAGCACAAGGTTTTCCTTTTCACCTTGCTCTTGCACTGTGATGGAGAACAGGAAAAGACAGGGAGGCTTCTGGCCTAAGACTATGCAGGCCAAGAGCCAGGCCCGGTCTTTGTCATCATTCTTTGTCCCCGTGGACTAGATGGGGTATGACTGAGGTGGCAGGTCTGCAGTGTGGAGTGTCAGTGAGTCACTGCCAACAGCCGAGGAGGTCACAGGGCTTAAGCCTATGCAGAGCTGGAGGGCCCCATGAGCTTCACAGGTAATGTTTTAGAAACTAATGTAGTTGACAACTGGTCACCTTTCTGTCTTCTAGAATTCCATCCGCCACAACCTTTCCCTCCATGATATGTTTGTTCGGGAGACATCTGCCAATGGCAAGGTCTCTTTTTGGACTATTCACCCCAGCGCAAACAGATTCCTGACTTTGGACCAGGTGTTTAAGGTGAGTGTCTTGGCTTCATCCATACAGGATCAGAGTTGGAGGCCATGGTGGTCATCCCAAAAGGGACAAGCTGTCTTTGGGTTGCTCTGTTTGATCTCAGAGGGTTAGGAGCCAGCCAGTTAGGAACTTGGAAAAACGTGCTGAATTGAGCCAGAGATTTAACACAGTGGTTCTGGTGCCTGCCTCATGAGCACGACATCCCAAGTTTGATCTCTGGTACTGCAAAACAAGTAGGAACCCCCTCCCCCCCAAAAATGCTAATCAAGTACAATTGCTAAATAGCAAATGAAACACTAATGTTAGATGGGGACATGGAAAACACCAATGTGGCCTAAAATAGAGGTCTTCTCAGGGCAGTGTTTCCTTAGCTCCCTGATGAATAAGAATTAGCTGGGATACTTTGTATAATATAGCTTTCTAGGGCTTTATCTTGGACCTCTTGATTCAAAAAATCTGATGGAACCAGTAATTTTTATGTTTTATTTATTATTTATGGTTTTTTTTTTATTTTGTGGGGTTTGTTGTTGTTGTTGTTGTTGTTGTTGTTGTTGTTGCAGTACTAGGGATTGAACTCAGGACATTGTGTTTGCAAGACAGGCACCAGAACCATCTCCAGCCTCTGTTGTTGCTATTTTTGGACAAGGTCATGCTGTGTTGCTCAGGCTGGCCTCCAACTCATGGCAATCCTCCTGCCTCAGTCTCTTGAGTGCTGGGATTACAGGTCTGCATGACAGGAGTTTGTATTTTTTTAAAGTAATTCAGATGATTCTTACAGAGGAAGACTTAGAAACTTTGTTCTTAAAAAAAGGCCTTAGGGCTAGGGACCAGAAATTGAGCCACCACAACATCTTTTTAGAAAGAAGGTATTACTTTGGGACTTGGTAAATGTACCGTCCTTATGGGAAGGACAGTTGTCCAGGTTGTCCCTCAGCATCCATCGGGAATAGGTTTCTTCCCAGTCTGGTCGGATTGACCACAATGATGGTAACTTCGTCTCATTTCTCTCCCACAATGCTTGGCTGCCAAAGCCACTGGATGCAGGGTCTCCACAGTCGCCTGAGCACTTGGAATCAGTAAGATTCTCTCCCTCTGGCTCGGGGCTTGGCTTTGCTTCCTTTAATTGCTTAGCATGGTTTTCATGGACAGAGACAAGCTGGGACTGAAGGAAGGCATCCTCAGGCCATGTGACTGCCATCCCTAACCACACAGCACTCTGAGGCTTCTGGGAATGAAGAACACATGGCTACTGAGCACTTGCTCATATCTGCTTCCCCTTCTTGGGCAGAGTGGCACAGAGTTGTGCTGAGCAGGGCTGGGCACAGAGGAGGACGTACCACTGATGGCACACACCTCACAGATGGCACTTTATTCTCTCATTTTTCTGCTTGGCTTTTCTTTCCCACTCAGGCAGCTACATGCTTCAGCATCCCTGGGGGATGGTGCGGCTGGTGGAGGTGGGGAAGGACTGTCCTGCCACTGTGTGGTATGCCATCTTCCTTCCCTGGAAGCAGGCTCAGAAGATTGTGCTTGTCTGCTCCCATCCTCCCAGGCCCACTTTTTCTTTTTGAGCTGTCAGTCCAAGTGCCCCACCTCCATGTGGTGGGGACTACTGTCCCATCTGATTAACTTGGGTTTCTTTCTCTCCGTATGTGCAACAAGCAGCAGCAGAAGCGGCCTAATGCTGAGCTCCGCCGGAATGTGACCATCAAAAGTGAACTCCCACTGGGTACACGTGAGTGTGGGAGCCGCTGTTGAGGGTATATCTTTAGGAATTGGCCTCAGAAATTCTGTTCCCAACTTAAAGGGAGGGATCTGAGCCCAGAGAAGGAAAGGGGGAAGGGTATTCTGCTCCCTCGCTCCTAATCTCTTGTTTTCCTCTTAGGGCGGAAGATGAAGCCACTGCTGCCACGGGTCAACTCATACCTGGTGCCCATACAGTTCCCAGTGAACCAGTCCCTGGTCCTACAGCCCACAATGAAGGTTCCATTGCCCCTGGCGGCTTCACTCATGAGCTCAGACCTGGCCAGCCACAGCAAGCGAGTCCGCATTGCCCCGAAGGTGAGAGTCTAATTATTAAGTGTTGCAGGGCTGGGGATTTAGCTCAGCGGTTCTGGCATCTGCCTTGGAAGTGCAAGGTTCGGAGTTTGATCCCCAGTAACCATATACAACACGATGCCGAGTGTAGTGGCTCACCTTTAATCCCAGCACTTGGAAGGCAGAAGCAGGAGGATTGCTGTGAGTTCCAGGCTTACTTGGGCTACATAAGTGAGCTCAGGGCAAGATCCTGAACTACAAAGTAAGATCCTGTCTCAAAAAACAGTGTTGTACCTATCACTTGTACAGCACTCTGCTAAGTGTTTCTTGAGAAGCTTATAAACTTAGTTGAGTAGAAAAAAACAAAAACATAGGAAACTTTAATAACATTATTAAGAAATAAAAAAGAATTTGGATTATAATGTAATGGAGCCAGAAGGCCTTTAATACCTGATGAATTTGTAAAAATGAAGACTACGGGCTTATATGGTAGCTTGGCTGGAAGAGTCTAGGAAGAGTGCACAGGAGGACAGACAGGTCTTGAAACAAAGTGAAATAGGGCAGCCCACGGGGTTGGAGGAAGTATGACACTGGCCAGTGCCGTGGAGGCAGCCAGTGCTAGTGTGTACTTGCCAGGAGCAAGTGGTCTTCCTTGCTCAGGGTGTCTCAATCTCAGTCCTGTTGACATCTGCAGTGGATTATTCATTGTGTGGTCTTGCGTGTCCTTTGTTTTCCATACTGGATGTCAGTAGTACCCACAGGTATGACAGTCTAAATGTCTACAGATATCACCAGGGAGGGGTCCACTTGGTGGGACATGGCTTCTGGTCCAACATCTCTGGTCTAACTTGAAGGAAATTAAATAGATAAGTAAGTTCAGGGCTCAGTGTGATGGATCAAGTCTGGACTAAATCTCAGGAGATGATTTTGTGGGCTGAGGCTAATGTATAACCAAATTCAGGGGCTTCTCACCACGTATACTGAAATGGAAATAGCATGGACTTGAGTTGAGAGAAACTTGGGTTTGCTTTTATTTTTTTTAATTTAAAAATATTTTTAGGGCCGGGGGCTGGGGAGTTAGCTCAGCGGTTCCGGCGCCTGTCTTGCAAGCGCAAGGGCCCGGGTTCGATGCCCCAGTATCCACATACAATACTGGGCGTGGAGACTCACGCCCAGCAGCAACCAGTACCACATACCACAGTGCCGGGCGTGGTGGCTCACGCCTGTCATCCCAGCACTCGGGAGGCAGAGGCAGGAGGACTGCTGTGATGTGAGTTGGAGGCTGAGCTCAGGGCCAGCCTGAACCACAAAGTGAGACCCAAAAACAAAAAACAAAACAAACAAACAAAAAATTTTTAGGGCTCGGATGTAGCATAGTGGTAGTGTACTTGCCTGCCATGTTTGAAGTCCTAGGTTCAATCCCTAGCTCTACAAAATAAATAAAAGGAAAGATATTTGAGTCCAAGAGTTCAGGGCTGCCTGGGCAACATAGCAGGGCCCTGTCTCTTTAAAGAAAGAAAAGATAAGATAACATGTCAACAATTTATATACTTCTGTATTTTATCCATGCTTTTAAAATAATGCACATATATAGTGATAGCCATCGCTTCTCGGCCTTTTGGCTAAGATCAAGTATAGTGATAGCCATTTCCTCTAAATACATACATGCAGAATGTGAAAATGTGACCACAATACACACTCTTCTACGTCTTTTTTTTTTTAAACTTGAGATGTATGCCTGAGCCTCCTTAGTAAACTGAGATTACAAGCTACCAGGTCTGCTTTTCATCTGAGGTTTGTTTATTTTTATTTTTGTTTTTTTTTTTTTAAGACAAGGTTGCACTGGGCAGCCCCACCTGTCTTTTTTTCTTTTTTTCTTTTTTTTAGGGGCCAAGTACCAGGGATCAAACTTAGGACTTTGCACCTATCAGGCAGACACAGCACCACTGAGCTACATCCCTGGTCCCAACTGTGTCCCAGGCCTCTCCCACCTTTATTTTTCAAATGTTACAGGACATAGAGATTCTTTGAGTCAGTTGGCATACTTCTAATTCATGGTTTTCTAATGTCCACATAATGTTTCTGAGTATGGCCATATGAATTTCTCTATGCCCCACCTTTGTGGGCACATTTTGTTTTTAGGATTTTGCCCTGTGTAAATACCTTCTTACTGGACTTTTATGTATGGGATAGAGACCCAGACATGAAATTGGAAAAGTACCTTAAATTATAATAAATATCTCAAGATTGTGTTCCTTAAAAACCTGATAATTTATACTTCAGGCAGGCACTAGGCTGCTGAGCTACATCTCCAGCCAATCGTTTATACGTCAATCAGCTATAGATGGCAAGATCTGTATCTTTGTCAGTAATTGCTATTATTAGTCTTTAATATTTGCCAGTTATCTCTTTGATGGTTTTATCTTTACTGGTAATTTGAGTACCTCCTCATTAAGTCTGGTCATTTGGAGCAGCCTCTGTACTCCTTTATGGACACTGCCCATTTTGCTGCAGGGTCTCTTTATTAATTTATGAGAGCTCTTTATTGCTAAAATATCAACCTCTGTTCTTATAATGGTATTTTCCTCCTTCCATCATTTATTTCTTTGTTTATAATATCTGTGGCCATAGTAAAATTTTAAATTTTATAATAGTCAAATTTGTCTCTTCTTTTTCACACCTTTTGGCTTCCAGTCTTATTTAAGGTGGTCCTCTGGGGTCTAGGGAATTAAATTACCTCGGTGATTCTGGCATCTCCCTGGCAAATGCAAGGTTCTGAGTTCTATCCCTGGTACCACATACCACAGTGCCAGGTGTGGTAACTCACACCTGTAATCCCAGCATTTAGGAGTCAGAGGCAGGAGGGTTGCTGTGAGTTTAGGCTAGCTGGGACTACAAAGGTCTAGTGAGACCTTGTATCAAAAAAAAGAAAGAATAAAAAAGATCCTATCCCAATATGTGCATGTAGTATAATCTTCTAGATTCTCTTAGGATTTGTGTGGTTTTAATTTTTACATTTCTCTCTTCATATTTATGGGTTCAATCCACATTACACCCGCCCCATAAAAAGTCTTTATACACAGCATAAAATAGATTAAATAACTCTTTTTCTTTTTCTTTTTCTTTTTGCACAGGGATTATAACTCATGCTTTCTGAGTGTGTGCTGTCCCACTGAACTACATCTTTAGCCCCATTTCTCTCATCTTTGCCCCCAGAATTAAAATACCACCTTCATTGTATATTATATTCTCATTCTTTAAAAAATTCTTTTTTTTTTAATGAGACAAAGACTCACTTTATAGTTCAGGCTGGCCCTGAGCTCAGCCTCCAACTCACATCACAGCAATCCTCCTGCCTCTGCCTCCCGAGTGCTGGGATGACAGGCGTGAGCCACCACGCCCGGTATGGTATATGGCTACTGGAGATTGAACCTGGGCCCTTGCGCTTGCAAGACGGGCGCTGGAACCACTGAGCTAAATCCCTGGCCCTAAATTTTTTTTTAAAACTAAAAAGACAAAAGAGCTAGGAGGTGTAGCTCAGTGGTAGAGCACTTGCTTAGCATGCAAGAGGCCCCTTGTTTAATCTCCAGGATCACAAAATAAAAATAAAATTGAAAAACAAGAATACCAGCACCAGTATGTCACCTGTGGTACGTATCCTGCCTGGTGTCAGCGGGTTGAATATGAACGCTTTTACTTTGTTCCTGTTGCCTTTGCAGGTACTGGTGGCTGATGAGGGGATAGCCCCTCTTCCTGCTGCTGGACCAGTGAAGGAGGAGAAACCCCTGCTTAGAGAAGGGCTGTTACCTTTGCTTCCAGTTCAGTCTATCAAGGAGGAAGAAACCCAGCCTGGGGAGGACATGCTGCCTTTAGAGAGACTCATCAAAGTGGAGAGCCCTCCCTTGGAGGAATGGCCTTCTCCATGCCCATCTGTGAAAGAAGAGTCATCCTGGTCTCCCACCCCAAGGTCCAAGAAGTCTTACAGTGAGCTTAAGTCCCCTGCACGGCGTGTCTCAGAAATGCTTGTAATTAAAAGAAGAGAGAGAAGAGAGATGAGCCGATCTCGAAGGAAACAGCACCTATTGCCTCCTTGTGTGGATGAACCTGAGCTTGTCTTCTCAGAGGGTCCCAGCACATCTCGACAAGCCATGGAGCCCCCTGTCTGCCTCCTGGCAGAGTTCGTGGAGCCTGCCTCACAGCTTAGCTGCCCCCAGGAAGGAGGACCTTTCAAGACACCCATTAAGGAGATGCTGCCCATCTCCTCCACCCCAAGTAAATCTCTCCTCCCCCAAACCCCTGAATCCTGGAGGCTCACCCCTCCCACCAAAGTGAGGGGGCTGGATTTCAGCCCTGTGCAAACCCCCCAGGGGACCTTTGGTTCCCTGCCTGACTCTCTGGGGCTAATGGATGTGAATACCACGCCACTGAAAAGCATTCCCCTCTTTGACTCACCTCGAGGACTCCTCAGTTCAGAACCTTTTGACCTTGCCTCTGACCCCTTTAGCAGCTCTTGCCCCTCAGATCTGGAAGTTCCCAAGCTAGGATCCTTGGAACCACAGGTTCCCAGCCTTTCAGCCAACCGTTCTCTGACAGAAGGCCTGGTTCTAGACACAATGAATGATAGCCTGAGCAAGATCCTTTTGGACATCAGCTTCCCTGGCTTGGAGGAGGACCCTCTGGTCCCTGAAAACATCAACTGGTCTCAATTCATTCCTGAGCTGCAGTAGAGGCCAGACCTTGACCCTTAGGCTCAAGCGACCCACTGTCCCAGGCTCTCGTGGCTGGGTGGTCCCAGGCCCAGTGCACGCCATGCCCTCTTGAGTGAGGACTGCAGACAGAAACTCCACCAGACTAGTGATGGAAAGACAGCAGTCACACCCTAGCCACTGCCTGGACCTTTACAAGAGTAGTGTATACAGCTGGTCTCTAGAGGATGATTCTTCTGCTCTCCCTGCCAGGAGTAAAGGACAGCAATGCAAAAGCAATAGTGAAAGGGATTAGGAGTTCCCCAGATCATTTCCATTCTGTGTCCTGCAGTCTTGCAGCTTTATAAACAGTATAAATTCTTCAAATTACCTTCTAGTTATAAGTGAAAGGTTTGAGAAGGGTAGAAAGACAGGGAGTTGCAGTTTGCTTCTGTCCCTTGGTTTGGTCCCTAGAGAGGGAGGACCTGCAGTGCACGTTTTCCTCTAGGCCCAGAGGTTCTTTATAGTCAGACATTTCTCCCCAAGTCTGCTTGCCAGGGTTCCTCATACTGCCACTTCCTCCTCAGCTCCCGTGTTTCCAAGTCAGCTTTCCTACAAGAAAAACTATGTTTTAAAAGGTCTTTTATTGAGTCAAGAATTGAATTTGGAGATGGAATGGATGCATGTGAAGCAGAGTGGTACTCAGATATGCCCTTTTACATGTTTCTCTGATAATGTCCCTAATCATGCCAGGGAGACTAGTATGGACAAGGACTCAGATGGAGGCTAGACAGGTAGAAAAGGCCTTCCACCTTCCTGATGTCCTTAGCTTCTACTGCAGCTTTGCAGAGAACCACCCTAGGCTCTAGCTGGCTGCCTATATATGAGCCCATTCTAGAACACTACCACAACTACCTACTGAATAAAATCTGGGGTGGAACTGCTGGTCTCTGTGTTTTGTCAGAATCTAGAGGGGATAGAAAGAGGTTTGATGATGAGATAGTACTAAGGGGAAGAGAATAGGCCTGCAGTTGTCCATGTGAGCAACTGAAGGAGAGCCCGTGGGGATCTCCCCCAAACCCTCCTTTGTTCATTCATTCCTGGAGATTGATCTTGGCCTTTGCACTGACCTATATCAGCAGCTTCTTAACTTTGAGAGAGTCTTGCTAAGGTGTCCAGGCAGGATTTGTACTTAAAATCCTGCTTTAGCCTGCCAGAATGCTGGGATCACAAGGATACACCACTGTACCTGGCTTTCTCCTTTCTAATGTTACTAGTTTTCCCAGTGCTGTCCTACACATCCCACCTCTTCCCTGTCATCCCAACCTTGTTCCTAGGGACCTCGGCCTGCTCTTAACCCCTTGTTGGGTCCTCAGTAAGAGCAGCAGCCCCCTGGAGCATTCGGGAAGGGGGAGGCCTTTCCTGCTTTTCTCCTCCCTGGAAATTTTCTGCAAATCCCTCTCCAGAAACAGATCCTGTCACCTTATTTTATAGCCAGAACAGATAAGAATCACTTCAGTGCTTGTCTCACTGGAAAGACAGGCAGGGGCCCCAGGGACTGAAGAGCCTCTGATGACAGGTAAGGGCTTCCTACATCACCATTCAGGAAGTGTCACTATAGCAACTCTAGTAACAAACAATGGTGCCCAAAAGAGCTGCTCACAAAGCTGTCCCTCCTGGCTCTGAGCTCAGAAGAATGTCTAACAACCTGCCAAGGTCACTCCAAGGGCTGGTTGATCCCTGTCGTAAAGAGCCTCTCCTGCAGGTAATCTACCTTTTCCTACAGCTGGGCAACAGATTTCCTAAGGTGTAAACTTTCCTGCTCAACCTTGCAACCTGGAAGCAGAGCTTGGAAGTGAGGAGATGCCTAGATAGCACAGATTGAATGTCCTATCTGAAATACTTGGTATAGAAAGTCTTTAGGATCTTGGATTTTTTTTTTTTTTTTTTGATCTTGGAATGTTTGTGTATACATAATGAGACTATGAGGATGTTACCCAAGTCTAAATACAAAATTTATTTTGTATATACCTTATGCACCTAGCCTTCAGTCATTTTATTCAGTATTTTTATGGTTTTTTTTTTTTCTTTTTTCTTTTTCTTTTTTTTTCTTTAGGTTTTTTGAGACAGGGTCTCGCTTTGTGGTTCAGGCTGGCCCTCAGCTCAGCCTCAAACTCACATCACAGCAATCCTCCTGCCTCTGCCTCCCGAGTGCTGGGATTACAGGCGTGAGCCACCACGCCCGGCATTGTGGTATGTGGTACTGGTTGCTGCTGGGTGTGGATCTCCACACCCAGTATTGTTATGTGGTTACCGGGGAATCGAACCCGGGTCCTTGCGCCTGTGAGACAGGCGCCGGAACCACTGAGCTAACTCCCCGGCCCTATGTATTTATTTTTTGAGAAAGGGTTTTTTTGCTTTTGTGAGTTTAGGCTAGCCTGGACTACAAAGTGAGACCCTGTATCAAAAAAAAAGAAAGAATAAAAAAGGTCATCCTACCCCAAAATGTCCATGTAGTGTAATCTAGATTCTCTTAGGATTTGTGTGGTTTTAATTTTTACATTTCTCTCTTCATATTTATGGGTTCAATCCACATTATACCTGCCCCATAAAAAGTCTTTATATATAGCATAAAATAGATGAAATAACTTTCTTTTTCTTTTTGCACAGGGGAGCTCACTATGTAGTCTAGGCAAGCCCCAAACTCACAGCAATCCTCCTGCCTCTACCTCTCGAGAGTGCTAGGATTATAGGCATGAGCCACCATGCCCAGCATTGTGGTGTGTAGCTACAGGGAATCAAACTCGGGACCTTGTCCTTGCAAGGCAGGTGCCGGAACTACTGAGCTAAATCCCCATCCCTTATTCAGTATTTTTAGTGTGCTTGTATTTCGACTGACCAATCACTTCAGGGTGTGGCATTTTCCACATGTCATGCCATGTGACACTCAGAAAGTTTCAGATTTTGAACATTTTGGATTTTAGATTCTCACATTATGGATGTTCAACCTGTTCCACATCTCTCCCACCCATTTTTAGAAATTCGTAGGGGATGAGGCCTACAGGGAAGCTAGGCTTGGTGGCATACACCTGTAATTCTACCACTCTGGAGGCTCAAACAGGAAGGTTGCTGCAAGCTGGAGGCCAGCTCAGCTACATAATGAGTTCAATGCCAGCCTGGATTACATGTGAATCCCTGTCTCAAAAAAAATGAAACAAAAGCTTTGGGGTAAATAGGAGAGAGGCATTTAAATTTTTCATCCTGGCCAGGCCATAGGCTGAGCACTACTCTGCAAGGCTGTCTCACACAGCACAGTGGCAGGGCCCAGGCTGCCATTCATTCAGGCCCTCAACTTCTCTTTAGCAAAGGTATGTTTGGGCTCACGGTTTCAGATACTTCTATCCATGGTCACTTGGCTCTGTTGGCCTGGGCCTATGATGGCCCAGAACATCCTGGAGGTGGCATGTGTAGTGGAGCAAGGCTATGACATCTTGGCTGCCAGGAAGCAGAAGGGGGATGTCCCAGTGTCTCCTCAGGCCACCACAGTGACCTCACTTCTCTCAATTAAATTGTGCCTCCTAAAGGTATCACCACCATCCACACTGTCATAGGCTGGTAAGCACACTGGTCTGTGTGGGCCTTTGGGGGACACTTGTAAGCCATACCAGGGACAGTGGCAAGACTTGCTCAGAGAGTTGTGAGGGCTAAATAGGATATTGGGCAGCATTGGCAGTGTGGACAACCATTTTCTAGTGTATATCTCCTGGTGGGGATAGGTGCCGGGGTCTCACCGCTGGGTATGGCGGTGTCAGCCAGGCAGAGCAATGGGGTGACCGAGCCGAGGGGCTTAGGATGAGAAATAAGTAAAGACAGGACAGCGGGACTTGGAAGGGTTCGCCAGTCAATACCGAATGAACACCGCATTTATTTAACAGCCTTCTTTTATACATTTCTTTAGTACTATCCTTGAGCCGCCCTTGAGCCGACTAGCTTTGTTCACGTGTACAGAAAAGAAAAAAAAGTTAATGAAAGAACTGGTGGGCGGGGTGCATTGACAATATTCTTAATTAAATCTGGCACGAGGGTGTGTAAAGCTTCTTAGTTTAACCTGGAATAAGGGTGTGTCAAGGTTCTTGGTTTAATCTGAAATGAGGGTGTGTCAAGGTTCTTAATTTAACCTGGAAAGGACAGTAATTATCCTTGAGGAAAGTAGACAATGTCAGGCTCTGATCCAGAAATCAGGCCAACTTTTTCTCTCCTGTATGGGCAGCCATGACACTGTAGGAAACGGCTCCCAACAGATAGGCAGCAAAGAGAAGGAGCTAACATTCTAGATGCTTTCTACATTTGCATTTTATTTTAATTTTTTTTCTAATTTTTTTTGAGACAGGGTCTCACTATACAGTTCATGTTGGCATTGAGCTGACTACATAGCCCAAGCTGCTGTTGAATTCTTGGTGTTCTTCTGGCCTCAGCTTCTCAAGTGTTGGGATTACAGATGTGTGCTGCGATGCCTTACTATACTTTGATTTTAATAAAAAGTCAGAGGTGGTAATTCATCCTTGTAATTCCAGCACTCTAGGAGGCTAGGTAAGAGGATCAAAAGTTAAAGTCCAGAAACTGGAAAAAACTAGGTAAGACTATGTCTCAAAATAAAAAATGTGAAAGGGCTAGCAAATAAAAACAGTGCAGGGCTGGAGATTTAGCTCAGTGGTTCTGGTGTCTGCCTTACAAGCACCAAGTCCCAAGTTCCATACCTGGTAACCACATACCACAATGCCAGACATAGTAGCTCAGGCCTGTAATCCCAGCACTTGTGAGGCAGAGGCAGGAGGATTGCTGTGAGTTCGAGGCTTGTCTAGGCTATATAGTGAGTTCAGGGCCAGGCTGAACTGCAAAAGCAAGACACTATCTAAAAAAAAAAAAAAACACCAAAACAAAATCTCAATGCAAAGGTCCTGGGTCCAGTCATCAGTGCTGCTGCAGTAAAACAAAAGCCTAAGGCATAGGCCTTCGATAGAGGAATAATGGAACCTGGTCTGCCACATGGAGAAAGGCTTGGCATGTGTCACCAGGTATCGTCAAGAGCACTGGAAGGTAGCTTTCTGGAGTGGCTGCCATGGGCCACCCCGGGGACTTCGGACTTGTTGTAGGCCCTAGTCAGCATTATGGGACCATCAGAATGGGAAATGGAGTCAAATATGAATAAAAGTTGAGATGTGGAAAACCAAAGCCCAGGCAGGGCAAGTGCAAAGAGAATAAGAAGGGAGGATCCAGATAATATGTAAAATAGTGCCATGATTTCTCTGGACCAGGATAGAAAGAGGAAGTGGCTCCTTGTCAGACCACTGTGTCCCAGAAAGAGTGCTGGGTTGGCTGGCAGCTTTGACCTGTGAAGCAGAGTTCAAGCCCTGGCTCCATACTGTGTCCTTGTGGGTACAGCCATATCCAGGTTCCCTTTTTCTCTCCCTAGATGGTCCATGTCAATGAACACCTGCCCCAGTATCAGACGTGGACTCAGCGCCAGTTCCTCCTTCCCTGTGAGTCCCGGGAGTTCCCTGGCTTCACTCGGCAAGCCTATCACCAGCTGAGCCTGCAGCGGCCGCCCTGCACTGAAATCAAATCTACAGTTCGTCAGCGACTACTCCACCCTTGGCAGGGTGCAGCTGAACACACCTGGGGCTTCCACACATGGCTTGATGTGGGGCGTCTGCCTGCTACTTTCCCCAAGCGGCCAGACAGGCCCTATGACAGCAACATCTGGCGCTGGCTTACACACTCGCCTGAATACCACCTTCAACCAGCAGAGCCCCCTGTGCCCCCTCCTTCCTGGATGGGGCCTAACAGCTTCCTGAGCTTCATCCACTCCATGCCCATCTTCTTGAATGGGAACAGGAAGAACCAGGTGATTCTGAGGACAGTGAAAGAGCTGAAGGAAGCAGAGAAACTCAAGCTGAGGAGTGAAATGAGAGCACCTCTGCTCGATGCCCATGGCAACACCCTGCCAGCTGCTAAGTTCAGGAAGTAAGATGGGCCCTTCTTTGGGGAATACCTCCCTGCTGTGGGCCATCCCCCAACTCCACCCCCCCACCCCTTTCCTCTTTTTAGTGCCTAACTCTGTACTCCAGCCTTCCTACATATGGTCATCTACCCTTTGTGCCTTTCTTTGTGGTACTGGGAATGGAAACCAGGGCCTTCCACATGCTAGACAAGTGCTCTACCACTGATCTGCACCCTGGCCTGACACTTGTTTTCAGAATACAGTCTAGCTAAGAAGACTATTTGGAACAGGAAAGGACCAGTAAAAGGAGGCACTTAATTTTTAACTAAAAACAGATGGAGTGCCACTCAATTATTTACACCTGCTGGGTCCTCAGGATGAAGGAATGTTTTCAGTCCCTGCCCTCAAGATGGTCATCTAAACTAGGTCATCTAGCACGCAGGAGGTTGAGACGGGAGGAATGCAAGTTCAAAAACAGCCTGGGCTGCATAGCAAGATCTTGTTTGAAAAAAACCAAAACCCATAAAACAACAAAAAAAGAAAACAAATGAACAGCCACAACAACTAAAACCACGTCATGCCTGTGAAAGGCCCACATCATGAGACAGAAAATGGGTATTATAAGCCCATTAGTCTTTTGTATTTGTGTACATGTGTGAATGTTTATATTAATGTGTGTGCATATTGCTATGGACTGAAGTCAGAGCCTTGAATGTAATAGGCAAGTTCTCCATGACTGAATGACATTCTCAGACCTTTATTATTTTTTTAACAGGAAAAAAACATGTAAAACTTTTTGTTGAACCCAAGCTGTGACAATCACTGGAGACTCAACACGATGTCAAAGTTCCAACAAGAGCTTTATTTACCAGTGGGGATCCAGCTACCCAGACTTAAGGTCTCAGAGCTGAGCCCTGAGCTTCTGAAGCATGTGTGAATTTTATAGTAGACTAAAGCACCTTACCTCCTCCCTCTGCTTTATCTGTATCTCAGCCAAAAAGTTTTTTACAGAAGTGAGAAGTCATGCAGTTAGGACATCTGGTCATGACAGACCATTTCCTGTCATTATGCAGTCTTAGTTTGGAGAATTTTAGGGCCCATATAATTTTAGTTGGAGGCAGTGTTTTCTCACAGAAAAGTCCTAGATTCATACAGAGAGCAATAAGCCCAAGATGGTGGATCTATACAAGATAGAGTTTCTCATGGCAACTTTAAGTGTCTCATTCCCCACTAGTTTTTGTATACCAATCAAATCTTTGATTCATCCTCAGATTCTTCATCCATCGAACTATACTTTTGTCTTGAAACCATAAGTTTTTTGGATTCTATCCTTTGTTTTATATATTTTGTTAAAAAATTGAATATATCATTTAACCGCAATAATAGATTGAATAGTGGCCCTACCAAAGTTGAAAGTAGGGGGCCAGGGATTTAGCTCAGTGGTTTTGCGCCTATCTTGCAAGCGCAAGGATCCGGGTTTGATCCCTGGTAACCACATAACAATACTGGGCGTGGAGACCCACCCCAGCAGCAACCAGCAACCAACAGTGCCGGGCGTGGTGGCTCACGCCTGTAATCCCAAAACTCGGGAGGCAGAGGCAGGAGGATTGCTGTGATGTGAGTTGGAGGCTGAGCTCAGGGCCAGCCTGAACCACAATGTGAGACCCTGTCTCAAAAAACCTTAAAAAAAAAAAGTTGAGAGTAGGGCTTTCAACCAAGAGGACCGACTGAATAAGGACTGATACCAATTTTGATCTATTTATTCCCACATTTAGTTTTTAAATTTCCTTTTTCCTTGGCTAATGTGTCCTACATGACTCCAGATTGGTTAGCTTAAAAGCAGTAAGTTT
>PVIR01006795.1:33251-64306 GCA_004026965.1 Petromus typicus
ACAATCCTCCTGCCTCTGCCTCCCGAGTGCTGGGATGACAGGCGTGAGCCACCACGCCCGGCACTGTGGTATGTGGTACTGGTTGCTGCTGGGTGTGGGTCTCCACACCCAGTATTGTTATGTGGTTACCGGGGAATCGAACCCGGGTCCCTGCGCTTGCAAGACAGGCGCCGGAACCACTGAGCTAACTCCCCGGCCCTAGGAGATCTTTTTTTGCCTCCTTGCAAGATTCCTAGTTTGTGGTAGCTAGTAGGAGGTTATCAACGTATTGTAAAAGAGTTACATCTGGGTGGGCAGCCAATAAGGGGATGAGTCTCTAAGTCTTCAGATAAGGGGATGAGTCTCTTAAGTCTTCATCAATTAGTGTCGGAGAGTATTTAAACCCTAGTGGAAGTCTCATCCACTTGAGCTGTCTAGAAAAGTGCCAGTCTGGGTCTACCCACTCAAAAGCAAACAGCAGTTGACTTACCGATGCCTTCAGTGGGATGCTGAAGAAGGCAACTTTGAGGTCCAATTGTTTATATTTGGCATTCTGGTGGCAAGTGGCTTAGCAAGGTGTAGGAGCTGGGCACCATCAGATGGATTGTTTCCGCCCTCTTGTTGTTTACCTCCCGTAGATCCTGGACAGGCCTGTAGGCATTTGTTCCTGGCTTTTGGACTGGGAGGAGTGGGATATTCCAGGGAGACTTACATGGCACCAGGATCCTGGTGGTGAGGAGCCTCTGCAGGATGTACTTTTATTTTTTCTTTGGCTGGTTTCTTTATCGAGTGCTGTCAAATTGCCACTGGAATTGATGTAGTCAGCAGAGTGACCACAACTGGGGGTTGGTGAGCTGCCAAACTGGGTGGATTTGTTTCTGCCCAGTCCTTGGGGAATAAGCTTTTAAATTTCTCTAATAGCACCTCATGTTTTTGTTTTTGTTGTTGTTTTTGTTTTTTTGAGACAGGGTCTCACTTTGTAGTTCAGGCTGGTCCTGAATTCAGCAGTCCTCCTGCCCCTGTGTCCCAAGTGCTGG
The DNA here is from genome assembly GCA_004026965.1 of Petromus typicus. Taxonomy (NCBI): domain Eukaryota; kingdom Metazoa; phylum Chordata; class Mammalia; order Rodentia; family Petromuridae; genus Petromus; species Petromus typicus. Next base: position 34,268 of record PVIR01006795.1, read on the forward strand.
GATTACAGGCATGAGCCACCACGCCCGGTGACTTCATCTTGATTTAGGATCTCCTCTGATTATAACAGATATTTTTCAGACAAGGGACAAGTGACTATGATTTTTGTTGGAGTCCCCATTCACAAACTAGTTTCTTTTTCATCAAAAGATTACTTTTCCTCAGTTTTCTTAATAAGTCTTGTCCCAATAAGGGGTTAGGAGACACTGGGATAGCCAGAAATGAAAGAGTCATTTTATGATTTCTCAAGTCCACAATTCTAGTGGTTGTACCTGTGGCCCCCTGTACTATAGTTTTGTGGGTGGTCATAAGCCCTAACAGGTGGGTCAAAATAGAGTGAGCTGCATCTGTATCTATACGGAGATTTACAGGAATGCCTTCTAGTTTGATTTTTACTGTGGGTTCTTGGGGGCTAATAGAGTCCTAACCTCCCCACCCCCAAGTTGTCTATGTCTTCCATCAGTAAAGCCTCAGACTTTTCTTTGGTGGAAACTTCTCTCTTGTCCCTTTTATATGGGCCTTCCCCTTTGCCAATAACCATATTTCTTATAATTTGCACATAGGTCTTTTCCCAGATGAGGACGACACTTCTCTCCTGGCTTTCCGTTTTTATTTGGTGTCCCTGCCTTATGTGCCTCTAAAACGGCTATGGTTACTTTACCCAGCTTTTTGGCTGCTGCTTCCTTGGGCAAATCTCCATTTGCATAAATCTTCTGGGCAATGCTCAAGAGCTCAGTTCTATTCTTTCCTTGGAAGCCTTCTAATTTCTATAATTTCTAATATCTGGAGCTGACTGAGAAACAAAAGCCAGGTTGATCACAGCAGCATTTTCTGGAGCAATGGGGTTGAGAGGGGTGTACAACCCTACGCCTCTAAAAGCTTCTCCAGAAACGTAGCAGGGGACTCCACTCTCCCTTGTCTCACCTTGCTTACCTTACTTAGGTTGGTGGTTTTTGAGCAGCTGCTCAGAGTCCCCCCAAAAGATGCTGCCAGTAAGTGTCCAGGTCCCTCTTACTTTCCCGTGTTAGGGTCCCATGTAGGTCTCCAGGTAGGCACGGTAGCTTCAGCTCTGCTGCTCAGTCTGGGAGTGTCTCTGAGCCAGGCCTAAGGGCAACTTTTATTGTCTCTTGCCAAATGCAGTTTCCTGGGTCTGCAGTAGCTGTTGGCAGTTGTCCCATGTGGGCTGGTGGGTATAGAAAACTAGCTTGAGAAAGGAGATTAATGCCTGGGGTTTCTGAGAATGGGGGTTTCTGATGACTCCAGTTAAATGACTCTAGTAGTGAAGGGCATGTATATTAGTCCCCCACCTGGCTCAGCTTGATGCAGGGGGAAAGGGCAGTTGAGCTGGTTGCAGTGTCCAGAGACACTGCCTTAGCTCTCTTTGGAGGATCTTGTCCTGACCTAATGTATGGCAGGGAGAGAGGCTGGTCAGCTGAGGAATCTGATCTTGGGGTGGCTGGAGCAAGGGGAACTAAGGCCAGGGGAGGTAGATGAGTCGGTGTAGAGGGATAAGGGGGAAGGGGCAGCTATTCTCTCCTGGATTGTCCTAGGTCTTTCTTCAGGGTCTGTTTCTAAAATCTTTGAGTGTTCTGGCAGCTTCACTTTTTCAGCTGCCACCAGAATTTGGGTCCTCTTTCCTTTATGTCTTGGACCCCTACAGGCATAGCTTATTTCCCTGGACTTCAAGGGATACTGTAAAAGCCATTACCATTTCTAGCCAAACATCTATATATGGGAATTGGTCCAGATGTGGGGGCCCTCCACTCCCGTTTATTCTCTCCCAGACATTTAAACACTCCCCCAAGTCGCATGTTCCCTCTGATGGCCAACCTTTCGCAAAGGAAGGACACTCCAATTCACAGAGGGTTTGAAGTTTTCCCTTAGAAAATGTTGTCCCATATTCATCTTCCTTATCTAAGGAATAAACTTTTCTAAAATTAGTCGAACACAGGAGAGGGGGTGGAGGACTTTGACTGTGATGTTCCTATGTCTCTGGGCTGCAGAAGTAATGGGGTTAGGGCCAGGGATTTAGTTCAGTGATTCCAGCATCTGCCTGGAAAGCACAAGGTCCTGAGTTTGATCCCTGGTAACCACATACCACAATGCTGAGCATGGTGGCCCATGCCTTTTATCCCGGCAGGGATATCCCAGCAGAGGCAGGAGGATTGCTCTGAGTTTGAGGCTTGCCTGGCTACATAGTGATTTCAGGGTCAGCCTGAACTATAAAGCAGGACTATGTCTCAAAAAAAAAAAAAATAGAAATAATGGGCTTAGAAAACACAGAACACAAGAAAGACAAATAAGGACAAAGAAGGACTTCTGACTCACCGTGTTCCCAGAGAACAAAATTTCTGTTGTGTCCGACTGCCTTCTGCTCATCAAGTGTGCAACCCAAAAGACCATAAGGTCCAGAGGCTTCTCCAATAAATCTCCTGATGTCAGGAACAATAGTTGCATGCCTCTGTCTGTAGTCACTGGACCTGGAGCCCTGGAACCTCTCGGGGGGACCTCTGTAAAGTCAGATGTACCAGCAGCAACCAGGCTCTAAGGCTGTTGGCTGAGGGTGATCTCACTGGGGCTTCCAAAATGTCAAACCCAAGCTGTGACAATCACTGGACTCTACACTATATCAAAGTTCCAACAGGAGCTTTATTTACCAGTGAGGACCCAGCTCCCAAGACTTAAGGTCTCCGAGCTGAGCCCTGAGCTTCTGAAGCATGCAGGTTTTATAACAGACCAAAGGACCTTCCCCTCTCCCTTTGCTGTATCTATATCTCAGCCAAAAAGTTGGATGGGTTTTTTTTTTTGAGACAGGGTCTCACTTTGTAATTCAGGCTGGCCCATTAGCTCACAATTAGCCCAGGCAAGCCTCAAACTCATAGCAATCCTCCTGCCTCTGCCTCCTGAGTACTGAGATTACAGGCATTGTCACCACACCCAGCATTGTGGTATATGGTTACTGGGGATTGAGGCAGATGCTGGAACCACTGAGCTAAATCCCCAGCCCCCAAAAATCTTTTTTACAAAACCTAGAATTCATGTAGTTAGGACATCTGGTACACTCAATACTTTCCAGTCATGACAGTTAGAACATTTCCTGCTATGTGGGCTTGGTTCGGGGAATAAAATGGTCCATATAATTTTAGTTAGAGGCAATGTTTTCTCTTGGAAAGGTCCTAGGTTCATACAGAAGGCAATAAGCCCAAGATGGTGATTTTATACAAGATGGAGTTCCTCATGGCAATTTTAGGTCTCTCACTTATTACAGGTCTAAGGCAGGGAAGTTCACTGTTAGATTCCAGGAAGTCCATTATTAATGGGCAGAATCAAATGAAAGCTGTGCTCAGAAGACTTGAAATTAAATTGAAAGGGTATCACTTTGGCAAATCACTCAGTTTTTCCAGATTCAATTCCCTCACTAATAAATTAGGTATAAATACCTACCTCACTGGGTAAGGATATGCTGGGTTAGTTAAACTAGGTATGAAGGTGCTATCCAGCACTGAGAAGGCTGAGGCAGGAGGATGTCAGCAACTTCAAGGCCAGGCTGGGCCACATAATGGGTTCAAGGACAGCCTGAACAGCATATTGAAATCTGGTCTCAAAAACCAAAAGAAAAAAGTAGGTTAGTAAATATATAAAAGAACTGAGCCAAGGACTAGAGTGTGGTACAGTGGTAGAGTATTTGCCTAGTGTGTCCGCAGCTCTGGGTTCCATCCCTAGCACCAAAAAAGAAAAAAGGAAGGAAATAAAGAGAGACAGACAGACAGACAAAAACTAATCCAAATGAGATTTTATTAGAGAAATTCAGGAAGGACTGCGATGAGAATGCAAGTGTTCTCGTGTGCTTGCCTCTCTTGGGTGCTTGATGTGGAAACCAGGGATAAGGCTGGAGGAGCAGAAAGCCTGAACAAGGGCAAAGAGGAGTGGTTGGAGCAGATAGAAATTGAAAGGGATTCTTTGAGAGTTCCCAGCTCCTCCCTCTTGCCTTTTGGGGACTTTCAGGTGTTTCCAGATGGTGTCTAGACTAGGCATTCCTCATGAGTTTTGTCTGCAATACTTGATGTGAAGATAGTTAATGGCTAATTTGTATTATGACAGGATCCAAAGGTAAATGAGACTTAGCACCCTGCTCAAAAGAGATCCATAATTAAGCCTAATCTCTTTAGCTATATTATTTAATCCCCTGGGACTCTATGGATTGAAACTGGTTTTTGCTTTGTTTTGTTTTTTTAGTACTATGGATCAAACTCAAGACCTTGTACTTGCCAGGCAGGCACTGTGCTGCTGAGCTACGCCCACTACTATAGAAACTGTTATTAATCCCATTTTACACGAGGCATCTGAGATGGAGAGATCAAGAATCTTGCCCAATTTCACACAGCCCTCAAGTCATGAACTTGCTATAGGATCTTTAAAAAATTTTATTGTTGTTTTTAGAAGTAGGGTCTGATTTAGTATTAAGGCACATCTTGAGCTCACTGTAGCTCACAACAATCCTCCTGCCTCAACTTTCTGAGTGCTGGGATTACAGGGATGCACCATCATACCTCGCTTTTTAAAAATGTTTTGAGCCTCACTTTTCTCCAATGTTAGGAGATAAGCCCTGCTTTCTCACTTGTTAAGACATTAAATGGCACAAACAGAAAAGATGCAAAAAATGGCATCATTATCAGTAGGGCATTTCCCTGAAAGAAAGGCACTGTTCTGGCCACAGCCCCTGAAGCTGGTGTGAAGGAAAGTCCTGGGTAAGGCTTCTCACTTGTTTTGGTGGGCAGTGATGATAAGGATTGAATCCAGGGTCTTTTTTTTTTTTGAGACAGGGTTTCGCTTTGTGGTTCAGGCTGGCCCTGCACTCAGCCTCAAACTCACATCACAGCAATCCTCCTGCCTCTGCCTCCCGAGTGCTGGGATGACAGGCGTGAGCCACCACGCCCGGCACTGTGGTATGTGGTACTGATTGCTGATAGGTGTGAGTCTCCATGCCTAGTATTGTACATGGTTACCGGGGATCGAGCCCAGGTCCTTGCGCTTGCAAGACAGGCGCCGGAACCACTGAGCTAACTCCCCGGCCCTGAATCCAGGGTCTTGAGCAGGCACATGCTTTACCACTGAGTTACATTCCTAGCCCCTCAGGTGAGTTTTTGCTGTACACAGAAAAGGTACTATTTAAGCCAGACCTTAATGGAGTTGGACAAATTCAGAGGTGGAGATAAGAAAGACTACTGAGAGAAAAAGCCCATCAAGACTTATTGTTCCTTCTGAGCAGCTCTCTAAAAGAAAATTGCTGCACAATGACTATGGGCCCTGGAGGTGGGCTCAGTAGCAGAGTGTATACTTAGCATGAATTAGCCCTGGGTTGGATCTCCAGCATTGAAAAAAAAGATTCTGGACCAGCTAGGGAAAACATTACAATAGTAGGGCCCAGAAGACTTCAGATGAGGGAAATGAGATATGACTTGTAAGGTGCTGGGGTCTTCCTGGGAAAATGGACAATTATAAATGCAGTAGTTCTCAACTTTGACAATACATGAGAACTACTTGGGCTCTTTAAAAAACGCTGACCTGTGGCCAGGGTACAGTGGTGCACTCCTGTAACCCTGGCTCTCAGAGGCTGGGGCAGGAAGATCTGTAAGTTCCAGGCCAACCTGTGCTACACAGTGACTTCAAGGCCAGCCTGAATTACAGAAGGGAACCCTGTCTCAACACCCCCTACCCCAAAAGAGCCGATTTTCTACCATTCCACTTAAATACTATGGTCTACTAAAGAGGAAGTAAGTGGCTTGCACAGAGTTAAGTAGCCTTCCCACTAGAACTTTGTTAATTGACAAAGAAAACCTGAAGACAGTAAGAATCCAGTTGAGTGTGGGAGTGTGTATCTGTAATCCCAGCACTTGGGAGGCTGAGGCAGGAAGATCACAAGTTTGAGGCTAGTCAATGCCACAAAGTCCTGCCTGAACCACGCAGTGAGACCTGTTTTAAAAAACAAACGGGGGGCCGGGGATTTAGCTCAGTGGTTCTGGAGCCTGTCTTGCAAGCGCAAGGACCCGGGTTCAATCCTCAGTAACCACATAACAATACTGGGCGTGGAGACTCATGCCCAGCAGCAACTAGTACCACATACCACAGTGCCAGGCATGGTGGCTCACGCCTGTAATCCCAGCACTCGGGAGGCAGAGGCAGGATTGCTGTGATGTGAGTTTGAGGCTGAGTTCAGGGCCAGCATGAACTACAAAGCAAGACCCTGTCTCAAAAAAAAAACAAAACCCTAAAATAAATGAATAAATAAAATAAAAAACAAATAGGGGCTGGGGATTACCTCAGTGGTTCCAGTGTCTGCCTAGCAAGTGCAAGGTCCCAAATTCAATCCCCAGTACCACATACCATAATCCTGGATTTGGTGGCTCACGCCGTAATCCTAGCAGTGGAGAAGCAGAGGAAGGAGGATTGTGAGTTTGAGGCTAATCTGAGCTACACAGTGAGTCCGTGGCCTATCTGAACTACAAAGCAAAACCATGTCTCAAAAACTAAAAAACAAAACAAAACAAAACAAAAACAACAACAAAAAAAACCCAACCAAACAAAAACAGCAACAAAAAGTCTGTATGACACTGTATACAATATGACAAGAGGATGGAAGGTTTATTAGCTACACAATATAATCTCACACACTTAACACTAAAACACACTGAGGACATAGTACAGACCATTGAACACAGAGGGGCTGAAAGAGATTCCTACAACCTGGTACCTAGGCAGCTGTTGTAAGACAGAATCACCTTCCCACCCAGCTTTTCCCACCATATCTTTCTCTCTCCCTTGACCTCTTTCCCCTCTCTACACCCTTCCTCAACAGGACGTGGCACAAATCAGCTGGTGGATGGTTAGAGTCCCAGGGCCTCCTGCTCCTGCCCAACATGCTTCCCACTGCTCTAGCCAGGAGCTGGCCCTGCCCAAACCCTTTGCCTCATTACCAGAAAAAGGTGCTAAAGCTGGCCTGGCTGCCCACTGTACCCCTGAGCAAGGACCTCATAAGGGATTACCAAGCCTTGCTAGATGATCGCATTGCAGTGCCCCTCCACCGTCTGTCCACAGGACAGCTCAGCCAAGCCTCAGGGAGGAGGAGGAGAAGAAATCCTGGACATGTCTAGGAGAGGCTACAGATAATGAAGATCATGGCAAGAACACACAGCCCCAGGTTCCTGTGTCTTTGGACTCTGGCTTTGATAGAACAGCCTCTCCACTATCTTCCTACCTCTGTGTCCTGGGCTTCTAAAGATGCTACTGAAAATCTCAGTTATTCTATTTCTTCCTCAGAGGATTCTCCCAGCAGATTGTAGGTCTGGGGAAAGGAGGGTAGTTGAGGCAACGGGACAGGGGAGGAAGAAAATGAGAGAGGGAAAGGGAGGATGTAAAGAAATGTGGGTAAGAAGATATGACTTCCACTCACATCACTCCATTAGGAATGAGCCTGGGATGGCCAAACACACAGGGTCTTTCAGGCAAAAGTTTACCCCTCCCTGGACCATCCGCTATCTGGACCTAAACCAGACATACTTACTGCATGTCCCTGCAGGAACTCCGGAAGTGGTGGTCAACCCTGGCTGGTCCTGGAGGACAGGAGGATGGGAGAGTCAAAACTGGGGAAGGCCAGCCAGGCCTTTGGAAAGCACGGGAGTAGAATGAGGTAGACATTCAAGGCGAAAGCCACAGTGGTCATTCCAGAGCATCACCAAGGGCCTGGGCCCCGTGCTGCAGTCCACTGTGGGGACCTCAGCTTTGGCCATAGGAAAGTCAGAGACAAGGCCTGGAGTGAAGGCAGCCAGGAGTGGTTGTCAGGAAGGAGCTGGCCCTGGCTGGTGGAGAGGATATGGGTAGGTGGGTGGTGAGGTCCTACTTCACCTCTCTGTAAGAAGGTGGCCTGCCCCAGTTGGCTTCTCTTGGCCTCCTGCCCACTGACCTCTCTGTCTCCACCTTGCTCAAGCCCCACCCCACAGGCAAATGGGAATCACTACAGCACAAGGTTTGGGTACTGGTTTCATCACCAACCAGTTGTGTGACCTTTGGGAAAGTCACTGTTCCCCTCTGACTGTAAGTTTTTCATCTGTTCACCAGGCTTTAGAGAAGTGGGATAAATAAGTGAAGTGTTTGGAAAGTGTCTCTGGCACACTGTAGGCCTTCTATGGAGAAAGCTATCAATTACTGCTCAAAGAATAAAAATGCTAAATAGAATATTATTTATTTACAAAAAGGAGTACAGTAATGATAGGTGCTACAGTGTGAGTGAAAAGAGGAACTGTTGTGGAGCAAAAGGAGGAGACACAACAGCAATATAGCACCTATGTGAGATTGCTAGAAAAGCCAAATTCATAGAGATGGAGAGTAGAAAAGTCACTCAGGGTTTGGAGGAAGGGATAGGGGGAGTTACTGTTTAAGAATACAAAGTTTCGGGCTCCGGGGATACAGCTCAGGGGTTCTGGCGCTTGTCTTGCAAGCACAAAGGCCTGGGTTTGATTCCCCAGTAACCACATAACAATACTGGGCGTGGAGACTCACCCCAGCAGCAACCAGTACCACATACCACAGGGCCGGGCGTGGTGGCTCACGCTTGTAATCCCAGCACTCGGGAGGCAGAGGCAGGAGGATTACTGTGATGTGAGTTGGAGGCTGAGCTCAGGGCCAGCCTGAACTACAAAGCGAGACCCAGTCTCAAAAAAAAAAAAAAAAAAAAAAAAAAACACTACCCAAGGAGACAGGGCAGGAGGTGCAGCTTGGGAGAATACATTTCTCAGCAAGCACTTATTAAGGACCCATACTACATACTGATCCAAGCACTGGGATATAAAATTAGTGAGATACAGACCTGACCTCAAGCGCTTTCTGGGCTGGTGGGAAAGTGAAATCCAGAAATTTCACCCATGAAATGGAAGGGCAAGGGAGCCGAAAGAGGAGGGAGAAGGAAGCAGACAGAGGGTCCTGGAGTTCACTCCAGCACTAATCACAGGATGCACATAGAATCCCAAACATCAGACAAAGAAATCTCCGTCCCCTGAATGCAAAGGGTATGTGAAGCCAGTCACCCTTTCTGGTGGGTATAGTGAGGAAGCAGAGTCTCAAAGAGGGTTGAGCAGTAGCCAAGGCCTGGAGGCAAAGCAGGCTAGCAGAGCAGGACAAGCAGCATCTCTGGTGTAGATGGAATGAAAGATACCAATCCGGTTATCCAGGCTTGGGGTCAGCTTCAGAAGACCATGTGCCTCTCAGTCAGCAATGGGCAGGAACCTTTAATGTCTTACGCAGACTGAATTAGTGCTGAAATTTGAATGTGCACACAAATCATTTGAAGTATTATCAGGTGACCGGGGTTAGAGTGCCTGCTTGGCATGTGCGAGGCCTTTGATTTATTCCTCAGCACCACAAAAACAAAATCATGCCAGAAACACTGATTCTGTTGGTTTGAGATTCTACACTTTATTAATTTTATTTTTCGGTACCAGGGACTGAACTTGTGAGCTTGCACTTAACAAGGAAGGCATCAGAACTAAACCCCTGGCCCAGATTCTGCATCTTATTATTTATTTTGAGATAGGGTCTCCCTTTGTAGTTCAGGCTGGCCCTGAACTCACTATATAGCTCAGGCTAGCCTGGAACTCACAACAATCCTCCTGCCTCTGCTTCCTGAATACTGGAATTATAGGTGTGAGCTACCAGACCCGGTATTATGATATGAGTTATCAAGGATGAACTTGGGTCCTTGTGTTTGACAGGCAAGCAGGAACCATTGAGCTAAATCCCCAGCCCCAGATTCTGCATTTTAAATAGGCTTAAGAAAAAAAAAAATAGGGCCAGGGATTTAGCTCAGTGGTTCCAGTGCCTGCATTGCAAGTGCAAGGGCCCAGATTCAATCCTCTGTAACCACATACAACAATGCCAGGTATGGAGACTCATACCCACCCACAATCAGAATCACATACCATGGTGCTGGGCATGGTAGCTCAGGCCTGTAATCCCAGCCCTTGGGAGGCAGAGGCAGGAGGACTGCTGTGAGTTCAAGGCTGAGCTCAGGGCCAGCCTAAACTACAAAAAAGCGAAACCCTGGGGCCGGGGATATAGCTCAGTGGTTCTGGCACCTGTCTTGCAAGCACAAGGACCCGAGTTCGATCCCCTGTAACCACATAACAATACTGGGGGTGGAGACTCACCCCAGCAGCAACCAGCACCACATACCACAGTGCCGGGCGTGGTGGCTCACGCCTGTAATCCCAGCACTCGGGAGGCAGAGGCAGGAGGATTGCTGTGATGTGAGTTGGAGGCTGAGCTCAGGGCCAGCCTGAACCATAAAGTGAGACCCTGTCTCAAAAAAAAAAAAAAAAAAAAAAAAAGCCTCCACATGCCCTACTTTTGAGAAAAATGGTTCTGGAGAACTGGAAATTATGGATTGAAAAGGCAACTGTCCAGACAGCAGGGTTTTATGAATTTGAAAGTGCTCAGTGATCTCAGAGAGCTGTGGGAAGGGTGAAGTGAAGCAGTAACAGGAAGGAGGGATGGAACCCACAGCTGGGTGCACCAGCCAGCAGTTGGGAGGCAGAGGCAGGAGGATTGCCCAGAGTTCAAGGTTAGCCTGGGCTACATCAGGATTCAGGGCCAACCTGAGCTACAAAACAAGACCCTGTCTCTGGAGCCCACAAAGACAGGACGCTGTACTGGCTGAATCCAGAGTGACTAGATAGGATGGGGATAGACGAGAATGAAGAAGTCATAGTCCCCCCTCACTACTACCAAAAAGCTAAGCTTGACACATACACTTCCCCAAACATAATGTAACTACTTCCAGCATATGGCACATGCAATCCCCTGTGCCAGTTAGTCTAACAGAATGGAAATGTTTGCATCTTTCCATTTCCTCATTTCTGAGCACTTCTGGAGCCCCAGAAACCTGGCATGACTTGATCCTGTGAGTCATTCTGCTTTATGTACCTGAATCTTGGGATCCCTGGTTGGCTTGTGCCACTTTCTGAGACAGGGGTCGAGGCTAGGGATGGGTGCTGTGGATATGTAAAGCAGAGAAACTGACTGGCCCAGACTTGTCTTCACTGTCTTGTGATGAGCATAACAATGTCATCCACAGATGCCTGGTGGAGCATTTCTCTGCTGCAGTCCCCGACTCATGGCCAAAGCAGTAGAAAGACTGCTGGGACAGAATTTCCAGCTCTCCTGGTCAGTTGGAAAGGGAGAGAACTCTTAGGGGATCAACCTTTACTAGGTAGGATGAGAAGGTGAAAAGCTACTTCTTTTCTAACCTGGACCTAAAAATGGGATTCCTTATCTTTCTCTCTGCCTCAACCCATCATCTCTTGTCATTTCCATCTCTTGTCATTTTTCAGCCCCCTTTCCCTATCAGTCTAGTATTTAAATGTGAGTATATGGTCCTCATTGCGTTCTGCATATGGAAAGGGCACGTGTGTGTGTGGAAAAGGCTCACACATTTCATGGTGACGGTCTTGTAGCTATGGTGCCAACAAATCTCCTGCTTAGTATTGAACCACTCCAAATAAATGCTGCAGTCTCTCTACTTGTGCTGCTTTCCCTGTTTAGAGGCCCAGTTAAGAGGTTACTTCTTCCTCAAAAGCTTTTCTCATTTTTCCAGTATGGAACTGCCTTTTCCCCATTTCCAACTCCAGGAACTTTGGTTACAATACTCTTATAGACCTTAAAATGTTTTCCACGTAGAGGAGTTACAGTTTATCTTTTTGTGTTGTTGCTTTTTTGAGACGGGGTCTCCCTATATAGTTCTCATACTCCTAGCAGCTTTTCCTGCTTTACCCTCTTGAGTGCTGGGATGACAGGCACTTGCCATCATTCCCAGTTACATTTCACTTTTTTTTGGAGACAGGACCTTGCTTTTATAGTTCAGGCTGGCCCTGAGCTTACTGTGTAGCCCAGGCAAACCTCAAACTCACAGCAATCCTCCTGCCTCTGCCTCCTGACTGCTAGGATCACAGGTATGAGCCACTATACCCTGCACTGCGGTGTATGGTACTAATTGCTGATGGGTGTGAGTCACCATGCCCAGTACTGTGGTATGTGATTAGTGGGAATGACCTCAAGACTTTACATTTGCAAGGCAGGTGCTGGAACAACTGAGCTAAATCCCCTGCCCTACATTTTACTTCTTTAAACTGTTGAAAACTTGTACTCATCAAAGTATCTTCTAATAACATGTCCTATGTACAGGAGATGCTTGACAAATGTTTGGGATGAAAAAACTGCTTTATGGCAAAGGATTTAGCTCAAATGGTACCATGCCTACCTTGAAAGCACAAGGGCCCAAGTTTGATTCCTGGTACCCCAACAACAAAAAAAGAAAGTGAAAAAACTGCTCTATGATGTGTATGTATCCCAGAGTGCACCAAAATGTCTGTATATATCCAAAGTGAACTTGTCTTCATTTTGAGAGTGATCCTCTTGCTTATCCATGTCTCTTTCCTAACATGAGCCTGGTGTGGTGGTGCATATTTGTTATCTTAGCATCATGAGAGGTTGAGGCAGAAGAATCACAAGTTTGAATGTGGCCTAGGGAATTTAGTGAGACTGTTCCAAAAGAAAGTGTGAGGGGCTCAGTGCAAAGGTTTGATCCCTAATATTGTACCCCCTCAAACAAACACCTACAACACAAAAACATAAGTTCTGTTCTTCTGACCTAAAATTCTCTGACCACGAGGCCCTCAACCTCCCAAACACTGCTTAAAACAAATATTTCCATTTCTGATTAGATCTTTCCCTGCTTATGTGTCTTCCATTTCCTTTTTTTGGTCCTATTATCAGAAAGTCCGTTTTGCCTCAATTATGACTCCCATAAAAACAGCTTTTTTTTTTTTTTTGTAGTACTGGGAATTGAAGGACCTTATACTTCCAAGGTAGGTGCAGTACTATGTGAGCTTAATCTCCAGGCCTAACACTTTATGAATCACTTTTGAAGAATCATCTTACTCCCCCCACTCTTTTAAAAAAGACAATCATTAAAAAAAAAGAGACAATTATCCAGGGGCTGGGAAAATGGAAGGTCACAACTCATCTTTCCTCTGGAATTTAGTGCTATGATCAGATGCTTAGTGTGGCTGAGGACATGGTTGTCCAGTACAATCAGATCTCTGCTAGATGCTGCAGGCCTCTGGCTGAGAGTATGGCTGAAATGAATGTATGGGGCTGGGGATTTAGCTCAAGTGGTACCACGCTTACTAAACTAAAATAAAACAAAAACAAAAAAAAACAAAGAGGACATAGGCCGGGGTAACAACAGTATTTTTCTATGAGACTCTGGCATTAGGTTACAGCTCTGTGAAAATACTAAAAACCAGTGATTTGTGGGTGGGGATATAACTCAGTGTAGAACAGTGCCTAGTATGTGTCAGACTGGGTTTGATCTCCAGCACTGGAAAAAACACTACTGAGTTGTATAATTTGCAAGAACGAATTTTATGGTATATGAATCTCAATAAAACTTTGCTGTTGTTTTTTAAACAAAAAGAGTGGCTGGAAGATTGTAGTAGTAAAGATTTAGATGCTGTGTGGGCCAGGGGTTACACAGGAGAACACAAATCAGTATCAGCTGAGTCATGGGGGTGGGATGGGAGGTGGGGGCTGTGGTGGCCATAAGCCTTGGTTACCAACCATAGGTTAGGTCAGCCTAGATCAGTTGTGCCACTTGCGGCCCCAGCTCAGGTACAACAGCTAGAAGTAAGGGAGGACAACAGATAATGGAATGCTGAGGCCAGCTGATGGGTTAAGTCCTCCCATGATTGACAGTGGGTTCTTGTCTCCTCTACCTTTCCTTTCTGAGTGTAGACCCTGCCAGCAAGATACATACACAAAGGTGTCCTGACTGTTTCCAGTGTGCTGCCGAGACTGTCAGGCCTGATGTTAGGAAAGGGCTGACAGCTGAGGGCAGCAGTGTTCACAGCTTTGCCTGTTTTCTCACGATTCCTGCAGATGTGGGAACCCTGAGTTCTGGCTGGGACTACAGACTGCTTCCCTTACGGTAAGGCACCTATGACTGGGGGCTCACTCTGAAGCACAGGCAACGAGGTAGAAAGGACAAGCTCTGAGGAGGACCTGGAGATATGCAATATTTTTTGCTGTTTTTTGAGATAGGGTCTTGCTCTGCAGGTCAAGCGAGACTTGAGCTTCTTTAGCTTTCAGTTACTGCAGTGGAAACTAGGAGAGTGGGTCCCTCAACAGATCTCAAAGGTAAAATGGGAGCAGGGGAGAAATCAGTAGGTGGGAGCTGTGGGAAGGAGAAAAGGAAAGAAGATGCCGGCAGAGAAGTGACCCCACGTTTTGGCTTCCCAGACTGGTACACATCAGTCTGGGGTACGATTGTGTTGCCTGCGAGCCCCTTCTTGGAGCTGTCCTTCCTGCCTTATTACCAGGATCCTGGCCAGTGACTGCTGTTCTAGGCAGTCTCGAGGGCTACCGTGCCACAAAGAAAGGGAGGGAGGGATCATGACTCAGTGAGGAACTGTGCCTATCCTTTCACTACCCTGGTCTCCTGTTCCATTCTTCTCAGCTGCTCATCTTCCCCACTTCTTAGCAGCTGTGCTCTGCCTCAGGAGTATCCTCTACAATGTCCGTGAGTCTGGAGTTCTGCCTTTCCGTTTTCTCTCAATCCCTTGCCAAGAAGAGCGAAACCAGGTCAGGGATACAGAAAGAGACTGGAATACAGTGGAGCTCCAGGCTTGGCTCTGGCCATTGGAGTCAAAGCCAGCAGTCAACTGCTAGCATCACCTGTGTCCACTGTATCCCACTACTCACCTACCTTTCCTTTGTCACCTCACCTCTGAGGCTCAGTGTCTGACACAACTAAGCTTCTCTGGGTTGGGGCATGGGCTGTTCTGGTACCTACCCTCCCTTTTAGTTCTGCACACACTGATTCCCAGCTGAACAGGGAAGTACAGGGCAAACATGGTAATTCATATAACCTGAAACGGAGTTAAATGGGAAAGTTCAGCTGCTAAAGCTGAAGGCTTTTATTAGCTATTTTTTCTGGGTCATGAACCTCTAAAACCTAGTTACTTATTGATCACTTGTGCAAAGCCCTGGTTCAGCCCCTCATACCCTGCATGCTTATCCTTCCTCATTTGGATTTCCACTTTCTGGACCCCTGAACTCTGGGGGAACATGAGGAAGAGCTTCAGAGAGAAGCAACCCTACATATTGGACAGTGCCAGATTTAACCTATCTAATGTTTATCCTTGTTTCTGGAGCTGTCCACCTTCTTAAAGCACCTGCTACTTCTTTCTGGTTATTTGAACTTCAGCTTGTCTTGATTTCCCTGCTAGGTCACAGCTAAGGGAAAAAGAGGTGTTTTGATCTCTGTTAAGAGGAAAATCCAAACACTGAGGAGGCAGACCCTTTGGTACTCTTCTGGTTGGGCTGATTCTCTCAAATAATGATTAAGGACAAAGAAAAAGAAAGGTGTACCTAACACAACCATGCAACTGCTTTTCTGAGGCTAGAATCTATATCTGAGCCCGGGACAGATTAGAGGCAAGGTGCAAGAAGCCTTCCCTGATATCTGGCCTTACTGTTCTCAAATGACTCATCCTCAGGAGGAGAGGGGCTTGCTTAGATATCTGTTATGGTATCTGGTCTCAAGGTCCTTAATGAATTCTCCCTCCATGACTTGTCTCCTTCCCTGCTTCTACAATGACAGATCTCAGGCCCAATGCAGGTCAGCACCCAGCTGCTTCTTCATTTGAATGAACACCTCTTCTTTCAGTAGTGTTCCGCTCTGGTCTTCACTGCCACTCATCAGGAGCTGAATGGTAACTCTGCCCTTATCCTTTATGGGAAGGAAATGTGGATGTGGGCCTTTCCCTAGGCTGATCCATTTGCCTAGGGTTAGTACAATGAAGAGCAATGGTTCATGGAATGTATTTTACATTGCATATACAATTGTGACAAAATGATGCCTACACTGTAAGCAATGGACTCTGATGTCTTCTAGTTTACTTTATTCTAATCTACTTCCTTTAAAAAAAAAAATACTAGCCACGGCTGCCAAAGGATTATTATTTACAACTTGAAAAGTATTGATTTGGAGCACAAAGAATCAAGAGCAAAAAGAAGCTCTGCATGGTGGTGCATGCCTATAATCCTAGTACTCTGGAGGCTGAGGCAGAGGGTCTGAAGTCTGAACCTACCTTTGGCAAGTTAGAAACTTAGTGAAATACTGTGTCAAAACAAATTTAACAAAAGGGCTGAGGATATAGTTTAGTACAAAAGCCCTGAGTTCAATCTCCAGAATTGCAAACAAACAAACCAACAAAGCAAACCAACCAGAAAGAACATAAATATTCTATGATATAATTCTGATAGCAGTGTGGAGAATAACCATGCAGCAAATTGTAAATTACTATGGTCTTATACCTAATAAGGTGTTGTGGGGGGAAAGAAGGTGAGGATGTAGGACAGGCACCTGCAAGCTGCACAATACTAAGAATATGGCAAGGCTGGGGCACAGCTCAGTAGTAGATGATAGACTCTATATGCAAAGCTCTGGGTTGTCTAACACTAGAACAGAAGAGGGTGGGAAAATGGCAAAATGTGAAAGCACTGACTAAGTTGCTTTAATAAATGGAGAAAATTCATTTCACAGTTACTAGGAACACAAGAAAGATCGGGCTGTAAAATGTCCTGGCAGACTGTTTTAAACAAAAACTGTTTTTTAAACAAAAACAGTCTGCTAGTCCTATGATAATCACTACTGTTAGTTACCTGGAGCTGTGCCATGAAAGGTGATGCTTAGGATGGGGTGGAGGCCCTACCTCCACTGTTTTCCTGGGTCTGAGTACTGGTCTCCTTATGCATGTTGGGGATGTGCAAAAAATTTGTTCTCAAAAACAAGTCTGTTTTCTGCAGTGAGAGCAGAGATTAGAGAGGGAGGTAGGGGCATCCTGGGTGATTAGAGCAAGGCTAAGATCCTAGGACTCCAGGTAATGTGGTCTGCAAAGAAATGAGCAGAGGATCACCTTGTGTCTTCATCAGAAAGAGAGAAGCCAGTTATAGTGGCAGATGCCTGTAATCCCAGAAGTAGGAGGATCACGAGTTCAAGATCAACCTGGTACAGCTATCAGGTTCTAAGTCAGTGTAGACTACTCAGTGAACTCCCCCCCACAAAAAAAACCCCAAAACATAGGAGGTGATGTGTAGGGAAGATAGGAGAGGCAGGTGAAAGAAAATGAAATGAAATAGTGTGAAATGGTGAAAATGAGTGACATACTATACACAAGTACCAATCTCAAAATGAATGGAGCTACTATGTATTTTATATACATATTGATTAAAAAAATACCAAGAGACTTCTAGTTCACAGTCAACCTACAGTCATGGCACCTTCCCCTGCCAAGTATCCACTCCCGTTCCTCTATAAGTACATTCACTCTCTTGCCAACACTATGGACACCTCTGGGGTGGGGGTGAGAGTTCAGAGGATCCTTCAGCAGCCGAGAGGCCAAGCCCAGCTAGGTGGGGTCCTGAGGGCTGGAGAAAGGACACTGTGGTGGCTGATCTGGATGGTACAGGATCTGATGAAGCAGGGTACGAGCTGCACAGAGGTCATCGGGATCTGACAACAGAAAGAACTGGTGAGAGACTGTCAGTTCCTGGGCACTGGCCTCTGGCTTTCCCAGGACTCACCCACACCCAGTTCTTGCAGTAGGCTGCGATACTTGGCGTCAACCTCTAACAGCTTAAGCAGATTGCTAGATTCCATTCGTTCTAGCTGCACCTCCCAGTACACATAGATCTTCTGGTTGAAGGTCACATACACAAGGCAGGGACTGTTGCGACCCTCTTTGCAGGCATATAGGCCTGGGAGACAGACAATGAGACAGAGGTCAAGCTTGAGTCCCACTGGTGGGGGGACAAGAACAAAACCTAGATATCAGAGTTCTGTTCTCTTCCAATTCCCAATATATTATACAACAAAGAACAGTCCATTTTTTTATTTCTTCTCTGTTGGGAAACCAATAAAGCAGGCGGAGACAGGAAAATAAAAACTAGGCAGAACAGTATCTAAGAAGTGGTATTTTTGATTTCCCCATTCTAGTGATATCCCTTGATGGACAACCCTACCAACTTAAAGGGTCAGCCAGCAAAATATCACAAGAAAGAGACTTCTCTTAGGTTTCTACCCTCTCTTTCAAGGCAATCCACATCAGCTTTTCAGGTCACTGGTACATGTCTTCCAGAGACAGGTCCAGCTTCTGTTATCCTGTTTGTTCACTTTTTGTGGTGCTGGAGATTAAGGCCAGCACCCCATGTATGTTAGGTAGGTTCCATACCACTGAGGTAGGTACACACAGATCTTTATTATTTTGATACCAGACACAGCCCTTTTTTTGGTTACCCAGTTTTCAATTTGGAACTGAGAATGCTCTAGGAGAATTTTTCTCAGAGTTCTAGCATGCACAGATGGAAAAGAACTCTGTCTTTCTATGCCTTAGATACAGAGTGAGAATAAATTCCATTATTTAAAATACTCAGAAATGTGTTAATTTTTCTTATCTGAAATTGTCAATAGCAGTGGAATATCTGCTTTTTGCCTGCTAATGGAGTGAAAGCACTAATTTGTTTCTGAAGATTTCTATTTGTGGCTATACCCACTGAGAGTGGAAACGAGAGGCAAATGTTTCTGTAGCGGCTCTCACACCTAATGTAAATGTGCCCAGAAAGGAGGGGAGAGGAGGATCCCACCTGCACAGAAGGCGCGAATATTTTCATCCACTTGGAAGCGAACAACAGTACGGTTGTGATCGATAATATATGTCTGTCCATCCCAGGCACATGCAACCACTTCCTCATGTCCATTACCCTGAGAAAGATCAGAGACAAGGGAACAGGAGTTGACGGGAGTGCTTTAGCAAGACATCTAATGGCAGAGTCTAGAAAAGCCATAAACGACAGTGAGTTTGACTGGGTGGCAGACTTTGAGCAAGGAATAACCACTTTGCTCATCCAATGAGTGGTCAAACAAGCAACCTTTTAGGCCATAGAACAGGGAACTTTCATCTTATTGAAAGCAAGTCATGCATTCGTGATGCTACAGAAACTTTTAGAGGGACATGAGTGGCTGAGAGCCTAGAGACATATAAGTGGCTGGATATAGAACCTACTTCTGTGCAGAACACATGAGCGCCCTCTTCCGTCCATTCCCACTT
Organism: Petromus typicus; assembly: GCA_004026965.1. NCBI lineage: Eukaryota > Metazoa > Chordata > Mammalia > Rodentia > Petromuridae > Petromus > Petromus typicus. Next base: position 53,483 of record PVIR01006795.1, read on the forward strand.
ACTGTGACATCTAACTTTTCCAGGGCGAAGAGTTGGTGATCCACCTGTACTGACCACAGCAGCTTGTCTGCTTCCTCCATGAGCTTCAGTGTCCCTATAGGGAGACAGATGGCCCAGACTGGATGAGGTGGACCTGAAAAATCCCATTGGCACCAACCTCCGACCCTGCTCAGCCTAGTTTTGCTCACCATCCAGGGTGCACAGGGCAAAGAGCTCAGAGCTACCACTCTCAGGGCTGTGGCCTGTAGGTGGGATGGAACAATATAAATGGCAGAGTGAGCAAGACCAGTCTCCAGGATGAGGGCAGCTCCCCTCAGGGAGGGAAGGATAATTCAGAAGCAAAGTCAGGGTACTGGATCTCTCTCCTCCACAGCTGACTCCTCCCTTCAGCTCTCTCCCTCCCACCCCTACCTTCACCTTGTTTGATATTGCCTATTAGGTGAGTAGAGACGTTCTTGTTGTGGATACGGCCGGATGTCTGATGTAACACCACATCTCGGGCAGCTGCAGTTTCTCTGTGAGGAGGCAGGAAGGTGGGCCAAGTAGGGTCATATGAGCTGAGTTCTCCAGGCCTTTCATGGCTGTGATCCCCGTAAGAGCAAAAGGGACTGGCCTGCCAGGCAGTAACCTTGAGCCTCTTTCCTATATGCTGGAAAGTTAAAGCTCAGGATTCCCCAGGTCCCCAAATAATCTTCTATAATGGAAGATGAAAGAGGTCTGTCAACTGCAGACCATCTTACTACCAAATGTCTTTGGGAAGTCTAGTTTGCTTCCATGCACCCCATACATTCTGTAGTAGTGTACCCCCTTACCTACTGCCTTCCATGGCCTCCTCAGAGGCAGGGGAAGATCCAGTGTCCTTGTTCCAAGTGCACAGAAGAACTGCATAAGCACAGCCTGGCTGAGATACCATCAGTTCAGGAACACCCAGAGGCCCTGGGGTCACTGAGAGACTGTCCACCTGCACCAGGGAATGGGGCTCAGTGGGGATGGAGCTTGAAGGAGGAGTGAGGCCTGTCAGAAAGAGGGGATTTGGTGGGGCAAGGCTCTTGGGAATAGCTCTCCAGTGCTGGGGCCACAGGAAGAAGGACTGTACAGTCTGAAGAATCCTTCCCTCTATATTTTCTTTCTGCTTTCTAGTATGAGTATCCCATTGGGTCTTGATCCTCATGGAATCCATACCACATTTACTGCACACTCTGTTTCTCAGCCCAGTGCTCCTTTTTTTTTTAATTTTTCTGTAAATATCTTGATTGTAGATGATACTTTTTGGGGCTTTGTCAGCAAGTGATTTTTCCCTTCTTCCCACTTTGACTCTGTCCCATGACTGTTCTCCCAGTGGCCCCTTCCAGCAGGCCTTGTTCTCTGCTTGCTCGGCTTCTGGGTTCCCTAACTCAGCCTCTCACCTGGCCCTCCAGCATCCACTTCTTGAGGCACACCAGCTGTCCTGTCAGATGTCCAGTACCCTCAGACAGGTCTTCCCAGCGGAAGGCACGCACCACACGGTCTGTGTGACCTACTACCAGTTCACAATAGCCATCTCCATCTGTGAGTACAATGAATAAGCTGCATTTGGAGCCAAATCTGTACTAGTGAGCTAGATCACATTCCTCTTTTCTGCCAGTCATTGCTGCTACATCTTCTCCAGCCTTTTGTTTTCCTCATGCCTTCTGCAGCTGCTTCCTGCCCCAAGCTTTCCTTGTGCTTATGCAGATAACTGTCCCCGTCTTACAAGCCTCAATGCTTGTGCTTTCCTATTATTCTATGATCCAGTGTCCTGATTCATCACATGCACTTCCAATCAAAATAGCAGCTTTATGTCTAGAGAGTTCATTATCTTGCCACTTTCAGGTTTCTACCAAATTTCACCTTCTTAGCAAGGACATCCTTAATGGCTCCAGCTGAAATTGCTACATGGACCTTGACAATGCCAAAGTTATTTATGTGACTTATTTCCTCTGTAGCATTTATTATCTTCTAATTTTCTGTTCTAGGGATAGAGCCCAGGGCTTCATTCATACTAAGCAAGTATACTACAAATGAGCAATAGCCCCAGACCAATTATGTAATTTTCTTAGGAAATTTATATTACTTCTTTTCTAGCTCTCCAAAGCAAAGTCTAAAAGGGCAATTATTTATGTCTGTTTCATTCCTACTATAATTCCAGTGCCTAGAAGAGTGCCTAGCTCACAATGACAGCTCAGTAACTCAGCATTAAATATAAACAAATGTTTAAATGAACATGGACCCCCGTCCCCATGCCAGTCCTTGAGATATGTCCTAATGCCCCCTAGCTCACCAATGTCACTGATCAGCATGACCTTTGTGTTGGCTGGGATGTGCTGCTTGAAGACAGGACGCTGTTCTTCTGCCATCAGTATTTCATGGTATCCAGAGACATCCAAGACCTTGGCAGGTGTCAGGTCAAACAAATGAAACCAGCCTTCCGCACTCACTGCTACCACCAGGTTCTGGAAAAGGAAGAAAGAGGTACCGGAGAGATGGACTGGCCTGGAGAAGAAGGCGGGGGTACAGGGCTGATAATTACATTTCAAGGGTCAGGGCTGGCTAAGGTTCATTGGCAGATGGAGGGGAGAAGGTTGCATCAAAGCTCAAGATACCCTGGAGTCCTTACCTTTCCTTTATTACACACATCTCCAACCCCAACGCAAGTCAACTGTAAGAGAGAAAGGGAGGCTCAGCGAGGCAACAGGGAGAACAGTCCTCTAATCTCTATGAAGCAAGATGGACTGAGTTTCTCAATTATCACATGTTAGAAATTTGTTCGGTAACCTACAATGATAGTCTTTACCAACCTAGTTATTGTGCTATGGATTTTTTTTTTTACCCAGACAACAATGTGAAACCCTTAGGTGCATGAGATAATTTGGGCTTAAAAAAAAAGTAAAACACAAACTTTATGTCTTACATAGCTGGACTATCATATTTCTAGACTTTTACAATTATAAATCCTCTTTTTTTTTTTTTTTTTTTTAGGTTTTTTTTGAGACAGGGTCTTGCTTTTGTGGTTCAGGCTGGCCCTGAGCTCAGCCTCCAACTCACATCACAATCCTCCTGCCTCTGCCTCCGAGTGCTGGGATGACAGGCGTGAGCCACCACGCCCGGCACTGTGGTATGTGGTACTGGTTGCTGCTGGGTGTGGGTCTCCACACCCAGTATTGTTATGTGGTTACCGGGGAATCGAACCCGGGTCCTTGCGCTTGCGAGACAGGCGCCGGAACCACTGAGCTAACTCCCCGGCCCTATAAATCCTCTTTTTAACAATAGGACAATGTTCTCCACAAGAATGTTTCAGTCAACATCAACCCACGTGTGTGAGGGTGGTCCCATAAGATGATATCACCTGGCATTGTGGTAGTTGCCTTAGTTTGTATGCATAATCTGTGATGTTCACACAGTGATGAAAGGGCCTAATTGTATTCTCAGAACAGGTCCCCTGTACTTTACAGGATAAGATAAGCTTTGGCAGCTTCTGTAAAGAACCACTGTGAAGGGATTCCCACAACATAAAGCAGTCAGCTGTGTGTAGAGGGATAGGGCAGAGGAGAAATAAATTTCAAGCAGGACTGACTTGAGCAGCTGGGAGGTCAGGATAAACTGGGGAGCTCTAGGGCAGACCTCTCCTTCCAAGTGCCTGAACCTTCCCCCTAAAACCCAGGGAGAGGAATACTGACCATTCCCTGGCAGGTGCAGGTAAGCCATGGCCGACTGTCATCATTCTTATACACAGATAGCTTTCCACTGGTGTCTCCTACAACCAGTTCATTTAACTTCAAAGGGAGAGAGAAGAGTGTTAATGAAACAGTTTATTTTATACATACTTGAGCTCTTTTTTTTTTTTTTTTGAGACAGGGTCTCTTTATGTAGCAGGCTAGCCTTGAACTTGCAATGATCCTCCTTGCCTCAGCCTCCTGAGTGCTAAGATTATAAGTATGTGCCACCACACCTGGCAAACCTGAGCTCTTTAAGTGGCTGAATAATAAAACTACAGTTAAAAGGAGGAAGTTACAGGACAGTTTATTAAAAATAAAAATCTGAAAAAAAAGTTCTTAGTGGATAGCCACCAAGAAGTGACAGAAGTCTAACACTCAATGTATTTTTTCTTTCTTTCTTTCCCTTTCTTTCTCCCTTCCCCTCCCCCTCCCCTTTTTATTTGCAGTATAGTGGATCAAACTCACAACCTTGTGCTTACAAGGAAGGCATGGCTCCAACTGAGCAAAATCCCTAGCCCTCAATGTGTTTTGCTTGTCTTTATATAAATAGGCAGAAGTAGGGGAATTGTTTTAAACAGGTGGCTTTGTGGGTTTAGGATTTAAAGGAAATTATTTACTTGGAAACTAGGTTCAAAGGAAAGTGGTTATTCTTCATTTCTAAGATTTTTGCAAGACCAGCTCAGAAATTAAGCAGCAGCTATCAACTAATTTAGAATATCTTCTTCCTGGGAGGAAAGGTCCTTATCTTTCTTTTTACTGTAGCTTCTATTTTTATTCTCAGGCTTTTATATTTCTGAACTTGACCAGCTGCTTGATTAACCAGCTGTTTGATTAATCAGCAGGTTGAATTAGCTCAAAGCTAGGCTGCTCTATCTATCCATAATAACTAAACTACAGTGTCTCAGGATGGGACTCTGACAAAATCTGAAAAGCTCTTCTCAGCTCAGCCTACCCTTTGGAAACCACAAGGTTTCAAACTGGATCTTCATCAACTTTGTATTAAAAATATTTGAGACCTGGTTTGGGTGTAGCTTAGTGGTGCAGTGGTTGCCTAGCATGCATAACGCCCTGGGTTCCAGCCTCAGGATCCCCCAATATTTGTGTGTGTGTGTGTGTGTGTGCGCGTGCGTGCGCATGATGGGAGTAGGAGACGTTATAGGAATGCAGGCTACATAGTATCTGATCCATCCCAGAACACCCTGACTCTTGAATAGTTCTCTGCCCCAAATACCTGACTTCTCATAGACTGCTCGTAGAAACTGAACCCAGGGCCTTTTCCTTGGGCTACATCCCCCAACCCCTTTCCAGATTTTATTGTGAGAAGGGTCATGCTAAATTACAATTGCCCAGGCTAGGCTTCAGCTTTGGAGTCCTGCTGCCTCTGCATTCCAGAAAGCTGCGATTATCATTATGCCTGGTTTTGTTTTCTTCTTCTGTTCTCCACCCCCCATCCATTCTTTCTTTCTTCCTCTCCCTCCCTTTTACTTTTCCCTTCCTTTTCTTTTTCCCTTTTTTGTGGTACTGGAGATTGAACACAGGGTTATACATGCTAGCCAAATGCATCAGCCTAAATATTTTTTTTTCACATTTGTTTTAAATAATATTTATTTAACAAAAAATGCTTATTGAGTACCAATTATGTGCCCAGGGACTATTGTAAGTGTTGGAACTGTAAGAGTGAAAAAATAGGTTAAAAAATTCCTGAGCCTGGATATGCTGGTGCAAGCCTGTAATCCCCACATTCTGGACAGCTGAGGCAAGACGATGTCAAATTACAGCCCAGCCTGGGTAATTTAGTGAGACTCTGTCTCAAAAATAAAAATAAAGGTGCTGGAGATGTAGCTTAGTAAAAAGGACCTCGGTGTAATCTTCAGTTAATAAAAATTATAGTATAATTTGGAGATGTCAGGACCCCCATAAATTCCCAAACCCACTAATGCTCAAGTACCTTACATAAATGGTGTGGTAGGTTTTACAACTCAACTACACACATCCTCACATAAATTTTACATCATTGTGGAGTTCTCTGTAAATAAAGCAATGCCCTGCCCATAATCTGGTCAATGATGGACAACATATATGAAGGTATACATCATATATTCTTGGTATAGTATGTATTCTTTTCAGGTTTGTGTATGCACACTAGTTTTGTAATTATAAAAAAACCACCTAACTACACATTCCTTATACCCTAACATTATGCATGCTTGCACTTGTTAGAACTGTAATTTTAGAGAATGACAAGGAAAAAACTCTACATATGCAGTACTTACTATTCAGTAAAAAATAATTATTTTTTTCAAGTACAGTACTTCTTGTTCCTGGTTGCAGAGCACCTGGGAGAGGGAGGAGGACCAATAGCTAAGCAAGCAGCGGTGATAGCTAATTGTTCCACCTATATTATCCGCATTTATTTAAATGTGAGGAAAAGAACACTTAAGGAAGAAAGGAAAAGTACACGGAGAGTGCTTTAAAATTATCCAACAACGCACCCACTCGGGGCAGGTACTGCAGACATCTGGACCCCATCAGGGTGAGAAAGTGCAAACCCACGTGTCCCTGAGGTAAGAGGAGTTCAGAGAAGTCTTCCCAGGAACTGAGCCATGGTTGTCTTTGTTGCTGTTGTTGTTGTTTTTAGTTTGGAGGTGATACGCACTTTACGGCTTTGAAAGGTAAGGTGATTCGGAAGCCTCATGCCATTGGATGAGGCTAATTTCAGCCAGGAACCGAAGATACTTGCCTACTAGGGTGTACCAGGGTTCTACTGTGCACAAACTATGGAATGAGGCAGAAGGAACAATATTCTATTCTAAACAAATATTCCCAAAGAAGGCTAACTAGACCAGTCAGGAACACCCTTCAAAGTGCACCGCGCAGGGCGCAGGGCGCACGTGCTAAGCGCATGCGCAATCTTGCGGAGGCGCCCCCTTCCGAGTGGGCGCATGACCTCAATCCTGCATTGCGCATGCACTCACCGAGTCGTTATCCACGTCCCCGAGGCAGATAGCGTGCGGGAAGAGGCTCCCGCTAAATTCCATCGCAGCGCGCTGCACGTAGCTAACTGACCTCATGGCATTTCCTAGGCTGCTGGAATAAGGAACCCACTTAAATGGACCCCAAACCGCTACCCGTCACCGCACCAAGGAAAGGTAACCTAAAGCGGGAAGTTACATCACCACCTGACCCTCAAACCCCTCGCCTTGCTCACTCTCAGAGAGGCGGGACTTCCGAGTCTTTATGTGAGTGACAGAGGGACGGTTCACTCCTTTTCGTCACGGGACTGGCCAGGGCGAGCGTAGCCCGGTGCGACTGCTTAGGGCCTGGGAGTGTGGGCGCTGTAAGGTTTATTCTATTTTGTGGTTCTGGCCTTGAGACGTAGTTGTTGTACTATCCCTCAGAATCATAGTAACGATAATTGTGTTAACTAACAATGGATGGTTTCTAACAGTTGCGGGCTTTTTGGAGGGCCGGAGAGGGGTTAGAAACGGTGTCGTGTACCCTTGGCTGGCTAGAAACTCGCTGTGTAGTCCTTCCTTTTTAGTATTGGGATTACTGCGCAGTTGTGTGCCAATATGCCATCCTCCAGCCGTGTTTTTATAAAACTAGCCACCTGTTAGGAGTGCTAAAACAACTTAGTGCATTACAGCCATCATTAAAAAAAAAAAAAGGTTTCTTCCAGATGAGGAAAACAAGCGTTGGAAGCAGGACTCAAAACTAAGTTTGGTTCAGATTCCCAGAGCTTTTTTTCTTTTTTCCTTTAAATCATTTATTGCAAATGATTCCTAGCAAAGTCCTTAGGCTGGAAGTGAAGATTGGTAGTATTTCTAGACCCACTTTGCATCGTAGACACCCTCCTTCCCACCCTCAAATTCAAAGCTTCTGCCTTTCTCCCTCAGTGGCCTTACTCAGTAGTGTAGATGGAAACATTACTCTTACGGTTGGACACTTTTGAGATTGTTTTCCTGTTGAATCCCATTCTGCGTTTTTGTTGTGCCTGATAAACGGCAACAAGAGTATGTATGAAATCCTACAGGAGCTCAGTCGTTTTTAGATTTATAACCCTAGGCTGATTTGTATACTTGGGTCTTTCACCAAAAATAAAATTATCATGTGAAGAGATCAGACCAGCGGTACACCTACTTTCTGTTTGAATGTAGTGGGAGAAGGCTGGAGGGGCAGAACATTTTTGCCTAGGAAGGGAAGAGGAGGATGGCAAATTTGGTCCTAGAAGTCTCAATGGATGTGTTGGGTAAGATGACAAAGAACATCAGGTCAGAATAGGAAGCAATCTAGACTTCCTGGGGACCGTAGATCCACTCTGAGGCTAAACCGTTACCAGTTCTTGTTTCTTTTTTCTTTCTTTTTTTTTTTTTTTTTTTTTTTAGGTTTTTTGAGACAGGGTCTCGCTTTTGTGGTTCAGGCTGGCCCTGAGCTCAGCCTCCAACTCACATCACAGCAATCCTCCTGTCTCTGCCTCCCAAGTGCTGGGATTACAGGCGTGAGCCACCATGCCCGGCCCTGTGGTATGTGGTACTGGTTGCTGCTGGGCATAAGTCTCCACGCCCAGCATGGTATGTGGTTACCGGGGATCGAACCCGGGTCCTTGCGCTTGCAAGACAGGCGCCAGAACCAGTTAGCTAACTCCCCGGCCCACCAGTTCTTGTTTCTGGTAGTGTACTGTGGAGATGTCCAGATCCACTCAGTGCTGTTTAAATGGATTATCTCAATCATGAAGAGGTTTCATACTCTGCACTTAGTAGTCTGTATGTCTATTCTCTCATCCTTGCTCAAACTCTAAGCTTCTTATTAAGATTTGAGGTGTAGCAAAACAAAAACTAGTATTAAAATGTTTACTTATACATGTATTATTCACTTGTTTTGTTGTATTGTTTTTCTTTAAGCCCTTTAAATGAAATTACAAAATAAACCTTTAATAAGTAATTCTCGGGACAAAATTGATGAGGATCACCCTGCTTTTGTTGTCAGGTACTGTGGCCTGACTTAACTCTGAAATTATACTGAGACCTTGCGTACCAACGAGCTTTAGTTTTATCTTTATCATTTGGGTTTCTTGTTATGGATCTTTCTATGGATGATATGTATACAGTTATGTGGTAGAATATTCTTTATAAACCAAGCAGTTTTAGTAGAAGGCTCCATGGCAAGGGATGGGAATTAACTGGGAAGCATTTCTATGGTGTCTTTGGTGACTTCATTCTCTTTAACAGTAGAATGGTCCCAACCAAGTTGTGTACCCCAGGGTCCCCAAGAAGAGGCAGGATGTTCAGAGCTCATTCTTGCACAAAGTTCACAACTACAGAGTCCAGGACTTCCTATTGGGCTATTTTTTTTACATTCATCACTCTTTTATCTTTCTGTATTTTACAGTGCATGTTAAAGTTTTGAAAACATCATGACATACAGAGACCTTAAATTTAATTGACCTACACATGGGGCATAATTGTAGGCAGTTCTGCTGACGTAAGTACTATTATTCAGCATACCCCTTTCCTCATAAGTTTCTTGTTACCAGAAAGAACCAACTCTGGAAAGCTTTAATACCATAATTTGTTGGGTTTCTGATCAAGATGCTACTGGCTATTAAAAATGGCAGTGTAAAGACCTATAGCAAAAGGGAGTCTCAGACCTGGAACTGTGACACCTGGAAAACAAAAAATTAATGAAGAAAAAAGTAGATCTCTGGAAGTCTAGGGTGGACAGGAACCCACAGGAAAAATACAAAAAACAACACAACACAGAGAAAAGAACGAAGCAGGCTGAAATGACTATAATTATTGCAAACTACAAAAATAGTGTAGGATTATACTCCGAAAGTAACTCCTGCATGGCAGGCTAGAATTGAAGAAATCCAGTGCAGTGCTTTAATCAGGAGACATACTGGGCAGGGTTGAGCCCAGAAGCCAGGCATTATGACACACACGTATAATTCCAGAATTCAGGAGGTTCAGGTAAGATTGCCGCAAATTCGAGGCTAATTACATCCAAAAAAAGTTACAAAATATATCCCAACTACATGCTTCAGAGATTTCTGGGGTCGTCCTGTCAGTGATGGTGGGGGGAAGGCCACAAGAGACAATCATGGAGAATGAGCAGACTAGCTATACATCTCTTGAGAAGTTTTGTCCTAGAACTGTCCAGTTTGAGAAACCAGGATGGTTGTATGTAGATTTTAGAAGATAATGGGTCTGAAAGTGCTGGCAGTAAGTCCACTGGAGTGCTTAATGCCCTCTAATCTGCTGTCTCCATCCAGTACAAAATTAAGTGGTCTGTTTGCTTTCCCTGTCTGCCAACATGATCAGGGATATGTCTGCTTGGATGGTTTTAACACAGTTTGAGGTATATAGACAGGCCTCTGGAGAAGGAAGAGGTTGGAGAGGGATACATCTCAAATATCTACAGGCTGTAGAACTAGACAGAAAAAGCAGTGACTTGGGACACACAGGACATGGAGATCGGGAGCAGCTGGGTGAACATAGCATAGGGCAGACACCATTGATCAGCCACATACAGCACGAAAAGTGGGGCAGGATTCAGCATTCAGACATAAAAACATGAGGGTCTGAAACTAGTGACTCCCTAGTCCGTCCTCCATATTTGGTGGATTGTACTACTATAGATCTTGGAAAGAAACCACTCATTCAAAAACACTAAAGAAATTTTTGGACTCATTTCTTTTGCTTCTTTATTGTTTTTTGGGAGTCTCAGGTTGTTTCTTTTCATCCTTTTTGCTTGTTTATTTTTAGTGAATTCTATTTTTGTTTATTCTTTAATAGGATTCTTTTTCTCACTTTTTTCTCATCTTTTATTTTTCAAATTATACTTTTTTGGTTTTTTTTCCCCACCTGCTCCATTTTTTTTTTTTTTTTTAGATTTTTTGAGACAGGGTCTCGCTTTGTGGTTCAGGCTGGCCCTGAGCTCAGCCTCCAACTCACATCACAGCAATCCTCCTGCCTCTGCCTCCCGAGTGCTGGGATTACAGGCATGAGCCACCACGCCCGGCACTGTGGTATGTGGTACTGGTTGCTGCCCAGTATTGTTATGTGGTTACCGGGGAATCGAACCCGGGCCC
>PVIR01006796.1:0-64085 GCA_004026965.1 Petromus typicus
CAGAGAAAAGATGCGATATGTACCTATCTGTGCCCTATTTATTTCACTTATGAGGATATCCTCAAGGTATGTCCATTTAAGTAGAAATGATTCAAACTTATCATTTTTTATGGCAGAGTAGTACTCCATTCTGTAGAAGAACCACAGATTTTTTATCCAAAAGACATAATTTTCTATCACAAATGTTTGTAGGCCTCTTTTGAGTTGCATGGATATTTAAGCTACACAATTTCCAGGATGTTTTGTACCTCAGTGTCTGTGGTTTCTGTTCTTAAAGAAATAAACATCTCAAAAAACATTAGATGATTATACTGAAAAAATAGCACAATGCAATATAGTGTTGGATTGTGCAGAAGAGAGAGAGGATGCCCTGGAAGGTGTGAAAGTGGAAATATTTATGTGAGAAGGACTCATTTTAGGGATTCAGTACCAGGTTGGAATCAAGCTGAGAGTTAAAACAGTGACAGGACCCTGTTATGTAGAAATTCTAAAGTGCAAGTTCTGATCATGTCATCTTCTAGCTTAATTGTTTTAAATACTTTCAGGATAAAGGCCATGGTTGTTGACATGGTCCATAGGCCCTGAGCCTTTATTCCTCCCATTCAGTATGTATGACTCTTCTCTGTTCCCAGCACCTGCATATACTGTCATGCTATTTCTTGTTTCTTGAAGTCACCAAACCTCTCCGTTCATGGAGCTTTTCTACACATCTCTGTGATGGCATTAAACCCTGGGGATCCCACTCTTTACCTGTATAAGTCTGTTCCGGCTTCATCTCAAGCTTCATATCATTTATCAGGGTGGATATCCCAAGATATTCTCTCCTCACTCTGAGCTAAGATAACCTCATAGTTCTATTATCTTACTGCTTACACTCTTGTCTGTCTCTTTAATCACAATGATGGAAATTATAATTCCATAGTTGAGATTGCAATTTTGTTCCTGACCCTCCCACTTGCTTACTGAGTTCAAATGTCAGACTGCCATCATATGACATGACATTCTAGGGTCATTTAGTCCTTTTTGAAGACATAAGAAATTCTTTTTGAATAGCTGACCTTGGGGATCTGTATCTCTGCAGATTGCTCATTTCACTGAAAGGTCACAGCATCAGTAGCTTTTTTGATGAGAACATCACTGTCTTCCACTGTTTTCAGCTTTTTTCCCTTTGAAGCAGAATAAGTTTTTATTTTAGATATGCTAAACACGGCCCAAGCATTTACAGTGTTAGAGTAAACTGAGCACGTCCCTCGACATCTATCTTCCTTGGATTGTGCAAGAATAGTTCATCATTTTCCTGCTCTCGTAGTTGAACATTGCTTTGCAAACATCTGTTCTGAGTCCAAATTCCTAGGGAAACAGGATCGAAGACAACATTGTGTCTCTATTTCTGTGTTTACCTCATTTCCTCTCTGAAAATATTTCCCCTTGAGTTCCCAGGAAACTAAGAACATTCTGCAAATCCTCATCTGGGAGTTGGTTGCAGAAGAAGTTCAGGGGAAAAAAAAAATCTTCTGTTGAGGGTGTTGAGAATTTGGCCTCATCCCAAATCCTTTTATGCCTTCTCTGGGAGAATTAGAAGATGCATTCTGGATTGCTGTGGTTTAATCTGAAGGAAGAAAGTAGAGGAGTAAATCGAACAATTAGTTGGAGAATAGAAATGTCTATTTGAGTTTTTCAGACTCTAATTTCTTTTTCAGCTAAATGCAAGTTTAACAAGGACAAAGAATGAAGCAGGATGCTTGTGACTCTGCATGGAGAAGCCAGGGAAGGGTTTGCAAAGGAGGAGCCATCTGGGAGAGATCTTGAAAGATAAGAGGAGGGATATCATTCTTTCAGGGGAGAAGAATGTATAGTAAAAAGAACAGAGAGTGTGTGGAAGATAAATAGATTGAGATTGTGGGACAATGAAAAATAGGATCAGATGGGCCTTTTCTGCTACAATTCCTTGCCCTGACAAGAAGTTTCCAGTCACTGACATGCTCAGGATTCTGTGGGCTTTGTTCAAGAGCTTGGAGATCTCAAAGGTGCTGTGGAATTTGAGCTCATCTTGGCCTCTTCCTGTTTAAGCTTTGGATCTCTCCCCATGACCAAGTTTAACATATTCTCTGATTATTCAGAAGATACTCCCAGGATCTTTTTTGCATGGACAAGTTGATTTTTTAAATCTTTCTGTTATACCATTTTTCATGATTACTATAAGAATAAAGTTATACCATTGATCTCCTTATACATTAGAAAATTGTCTGGGCTGCTTTGATTAGTGGCTGGACAATTGAATATTTAGAATTTTTGTATACAGTATGTAAATCATATCATTTGAGTAGTGATGAGTAAGTATGTGCGACTTGCATGTTGGATGAATTTTATAGATCTTAACTCATTTAATCTTCACCACAATGCTATGCCTGGGTATAAGCATGACCATTATCCTAAAAATTATTAATTTTATTGGTAGAACAATTGAGGTTCTAAGAACCTTGCCCAGAGATTGTTGTGTAGTGAGTAGGAAGCCAAATATAGCTACATCATACATTCTTTCTACCTGGAGAGTATCCAGCCTCTCTGTTACTATTTCATTTCTTTCTTTCCAACACTGGGCTTTTGTTTAATTTTCTGATAGTGCTGGACTGTTTAATATCCTTCAGGATAGTGTTGATTACTTGAGTACACCTAATTTTAAGAATAAGGGTTAGGAAATTTCATCATTAGATATGATGTTCACTCTTCTCATAGAATTTCCATTGATCCTTAAGACTTTCATTCAAAAGTCAAAAGAAAACAAAAGAAGACAATGTTTTTGGCCTCATCACAGCAGAATCAGCCTCACACAGAAACTGCCATAGTGACATCATTTCTCATATATGTTGTGCCTCCTTTGTTCCCCTACATTTCCTGTAGTCCTTCCTTCTGTTCCATGTGAATATTTTATAATCTATCATGTTAATTTTTTAATACTTTCTTATCATCAACTTTAGAGATTTTTCTCAGTGTAAGCTCTAAGTCTTACTATATATATCTTATAGGTGACCTATTTTTCAAATTCCTCTCTTTGTTTAACATTCCTTTACTTTCATAGTAGATATTGCAGGTCTGTTGGCTGTGGTTCTCTCAATTTAAATTGAGGGTGTAGCCACCTGCCCTGATGTGGTGTAGAATTCTACCTTTTAATTTGTACTTTTAGGTCTCACCTACAAATTAGAACTAGGGCAGGAGATCCAAAGTCAGTGTTAAAACAATCTTTCAGTCATTATAATAAAGTTTTCTTTCTTTTTCTTTTTTTTTCTTTTTACTTTGGGACCTTAGAATTTGTAATTTCCTCACACTCTGTGAGAGTGAAAGATTTGCTAAGCAAATATATAAAGAAGGCAGCCAGGAGACATTTTTCTCTGCTCACATAAACCAAGAGCTTTTAAGAAATTAAGCACATGCCTGGGTAGCTAATGGGGTACTCTTTATTCGAAATGAATCTTGTCTTCCCACTAAACAGACTTGTGGGTCAAGGTGTCTTCCCTAGGAATCTTTCAAGAGTCTTCTTCAGTGCTGCCTTCTCTGTAACATCTATCCCTAATATGAGGGTAGAGAAAATAACTCAGAATATACACAGATACCTCGTTTCAAATCCTGTCTCCGTGTCTTGATCATTCAAATCCTGTCTTTGTTTCTTCAGTGAGTTTGGACAAGTCTTTCAAGCCCTTGTTTCTCCAAATATGATCCCTAGTCCATCAGCACAGTCTAGATATAATTAGAGCTTTTGAGTCTCATGTGTAGCTCAGACTTACTTCCTCTTAAGAATACTCTCAGGACTTTCATTTGTACATCACCATTTGAGAAGCCCTGGATTAAGCTCTTTGACCCTTAGATTCTCATAGGATGGTTGGGAAATTACATGGTGCTATCATATCAGGCACCTGTGACAGTGGCTGATAACAAGATGATTCTCCAGAAGAGCAGGTTGTTATAACTCATGTCACTATTAATGTTTTTTTGTGGTCATTGCTTCTTGTCCCTGTCCTCTCTAGCCCCATTTCCTGAAAATATGTTGGATCTTCACTTGTGTTGTAGGTTGTAACTGTGCCTAAGTATGGCTAAGAACTGTACAGTCTACTCTGACCCTGTTTTATAGTGTGTAAAATGTGATGAGAGATCACCCTGAATGAGCTGATGTGAAGATTAAAGAACTGGATATACAATGCAATTTCCAGATGTCAGGTCCTTTGCCTGACTCTCCGCATACATCCTCTTATCAAATCTTCTCCTTGCTGCTATGCTGTGGAAGTGCTCAGAAAGATGGTGGCATATGCTAAAAGCCACATAGTGAGAAAGTGGCACAGCATGTACTCAAATCATGAGCAACTCTTAAGCTAAAGTCTTTAATTATTTGATTCTGGGCATTTCCTGCAGCAAGAACACTGTGGTGCCTTGCATCTAGATGTCTTACAAAGCCTTAGTTGTCGCCTACCATGAGGAATTATCAACACTGACTGAGTGTTGGGTTTGACTTTCTACCCCGTTGTATCTACCCCAGTGGGAGGTAGCTATTTTGCTTTTTGCCCACTTGGCTAATGCACTTTGACCAACTCAGCTCCCTCTGTCACTCCCTCCTCCCACTTATCCAAGGGCTCAGATGGCCAGATTCAGAGTCCCTTGCAGCAGTCAGGTGTAGTGCTCTTACAAGGAGCCATTGCCTGAGTTGATTGCAGTAGTTAAGACTTTACTTACATAACAGCTCTCGGCAGAAGGAACTCAGAACTCTTTTTCCAGCTTGGTGGGAAGATGCTGTCCAGCTTTCTATGCTGCTGCTGTGCTAATGCTTCACTGGAGACCTGGCACAGAGGCTTAGAAAGACTGCATGGCTCTGATGACATACTGCATCAGCTTATATGCAAGGAGACAGGAGGCCCTGCCAGTACAGATGAGCTTCAAACCACGCTCTGAGACACCTAGACAGTGGATGCTTGCAGGACCTGAAGAATCCACTATCTGAAGCTATTCAGACCATATTTAACAGCACTTGTATATTGAGTGCCTCGCATTACAATGAGAAGTTCTAACAAATGTCCTATCATTGCCTTGTATCTTCTGTCCATTATCTTTAACTTGTGTAAGCTCTACATGAAAAGTAATGGTTGTCCCTATTTTCCAGATAAGGAAAATGAGGCTTAGAGAAGATAGATAACTTAATCCATGACATGCAACTAGTGAATGATGTAGTTCATTTATTTTTTCATTTGAAATATGTGGATTACACAATCCACAAGCAGACCACCATTCCTTTCTTGAGAAGTTTTCTTATTACCTGGCCCTTCCTGTTCATAACCTTATGATGTAAATGAGTGTTACCTCCATTTTGAAATAAAAAACATACACATATGTGTGTACTGTGTTCATGCAACTACGCAGCATATTGATAGAGCACTCAGATTTCTTTCCTGGTCACACCTCTAGCAAGTGACTGACACTACTTCTTCCCAGTCTGGATTTCTCTCTGCCATGACTTGCTGCTTTCTTTGGTGAAGCTTTTTATTAAATTAGTATGGTCTTTTAAAAATCAATGAATGGTTAGTGGTGCCTCTAATAGATATTGAATGAATACAATTGTGGTGTTATTTATCACAGAAGTGAAGTTTTAATTATTTATTCACTACAAAGTAACACTGGCTGTAACTTCCATGCTTGGCTTTGTACTTGAAAACCCATTTTCTGATTCTGAGAGTAGAGGCCAGGTCATGAGAATGTGAAATTCATCAAAGAAGTTATTTCAACTATGACTACATCTTGACACCAGCTTACGTACTTGAAGTTTCACAGGGAGCAAATGGATCTGATATTTTGAGCCTGAAAATTTTCCGGTTGTCTATGTCTAAATTTCCTATAAAATTTTGTGCAAACCTTAATTCAGTCAGTAAATAAGGGGTTGTTTTGCACCAGGCACAATGCTAGAGTCTACATCTAGTGCTAAAGCCATTTGACAAAGTTCTGACCATTCTTGGAAAGAGAGACAATAAGCTAATTACCAAACACATACACAAATCAAAGTTGAAATAAAGATTGAGAAAGCATGAAGTAGAGTATAGGGATAAGAAAGACATATGAACAATATGATAGGAAAAGTATTGGTAAATAGAGAAACATTGAAGATAAGACCTAAAGTATGAAGGGATGACTTGAGCAAATAATGGAAGTTATGTCATGCCCAGAGTTAGATGGGGGCTGTATCTTTTAGGTCCCAGGGGAGAGGAAGGATTATGCAGATTCAGGAAACTGAAACAAGAGCACGAGAAAGGAAAACTGTGCAAGATGATGGAGGCTGAGAAGACATGTGAGGAAAATGCTACAGGACTCTGAGGAGCACGTTAGAGATTCTGATTCTTCTTCACAGTAACTGGAAACTACTTTTGAAAAAGACTATTTAGCACTTTTTCTTGAGATAGATACATATTTCTTTACCAGTTAAATTTCAGAGTGGAAGAGACATCAGATTTTGGATTAAAAAAAGATCCAGGTTTGATCATACATTGCCCTGTTATTTGCTTTATTTATATCCTTAGTGAATTATTTATTCACTTCTGAGCTTCCATCTTCTCATCAGTGATATCAGGCTAAGTTATATTGCAGTAGCAATGATTAAAAAATACCCAGACTCTCAATGGTGTCATACAATGAAAATTAAGTTTTGTTTATTCAAAGTTTTCCACAGACTTAGAACAACTTTCCAGAGCAGAATCCCCTAAGTACTGAATCCATGTTCCACAGCGCTTCCTTGGTAGTGTATTCTTACTGCTGGCTGCAGAGTTTGTCACCATGACAAAAAGTCCTCTTCTGGGAATGAGGCCTACTGCTTATGTTCACATTCTGAGACAAAGCAAGTCACCTGGGCACTCCTAATAGAGCACATGGCAGGAGGGGGCCTCTTGATTACTGGAGATAAAGGAAAACCAACAGTGAATATAACACATGCTTGACTCATAGAATGATAGATATTAAAGGTGGTGTACATGATCAGCAAGTAGTTAAAGGTATTCTCTTGTCTCTGTCTCTCTCAGTCTCTCTTTCTCTCTCTTTCTGTCTCCCTCTCCCTGTCTCCTACCTGGTAGGAGGGAAATGTGGATGCATCACACACTTCAGAAGGAGATTAGCAAACTGGTGTTGTACGGCAAACTTGGCAGCCATCTGTTTGTGTAACTAAAGCTTTATGGAACACGGCCATGTTTACTGGTTTGTTGGTTGTTGCTTTGACATGCGAGGGTAGAGTTGAGCACATGTCACAAAGCCTGGTTGGTCTCCAAACCTCAAGAGATTTATCATTTGGACCTTTGGGGAAAAAGTTTAACTACTGCTATAGGTACATTTTCTAATTGCCAGGTTTCCTATAGCCATTAAAACTCCTCTCATTAGTGTATTCTCAATCTTTACCTTATGGACAACAAGACTTCTTATTGTCAACTTATTATGGGTTTCTTCTGAAACCCATATCTTTGTCAACTCTTCCAATTCAAATTTTATTTTTATGACGAACCCCACCTAATTAATAAAGAAATTAGTGAGTTAAAATTACTTAAAATTATCCTGTTCTTCTCATTTTTCTTCTTTCCAAAGGCTCTGGCAATGATTCAAAGAAGACACATGAGCAATCAAAGCCAAACAGCCAACTGCTTGCAGAAGGAAATATCTGGTCCCTTGTGGGCTGCCTGCTGCTTGTCATCCTTGTCTTTCTCTTCATTAACAAGGATACCACTTTCACACCACAATTAAAATGTTATTTTCTACCCTCTTTATCACCTGACCTGAGCACTGTCTGATGGGGAATGGATTCTGCAAAGATCAAGGGAATCTATCGGTCACTTTAAAAAAATCATATTGGGGGGAAAATCTGCTATAAATCCTGTTCAAAAAATTCTTTATAGAGTCCACCTGTCTACAATGGATAAATCAATTGCTCTAAATTAAATTCTCTAAACTTGAAAGTCCAGGGTCTGGTACTGGATTTATTTAGGCTGTAGGAAAACAGTAATTTTCTAAGTCAACATTCTGACCCTACTCGAATCAGCTACTGAGCATGATAAAGCTTTTTCTCACCACTTATGGCTGCCTTTGAAAGAGTGAGTTGTACATCCTGGAGAAAAAGGACCCAAGTTCAAGGGACAAAAACTAATCAAGATGTGTCAGAAGAGGCAGTGGGTACGTGGCATTCCAGCCACCTATTGTATGGTGCAGGGGATGCTGGCCCCCACCCAGGACAAACGCGTGCATCCAGGGCACTGTGATGGTTCTGACTGTTTTGTTAGTTCCTGCGTTCACCAGTGCTGATTGCTCATTTATTAAATCTCCTTTCTTCCTCTTCCCACTGAGTTGAAGGACAGTATTGCTTTTCCTGGGGATCCTCTTGTGTCCTGTTGTTTATGAATCTCTTCCCCGAGTCTCACACAGTCCAGGATCAGGCACAGGTGCAGCAGCAACATTCAGTTTATACTCTGAGCTGTGACTGAGTTAAACTTTGACAGGCACAGCCACCCAGGTGAAATCCTTTTAGCCTCTGCAATGCTCCCACCTGCACACAAATGCACAGTTCTGGTGGAAGATCACAGCTCACTAGGTAAGTTTGGTGTCTGATCCAAAGAGCTTTCAAGTCACATGGCTTGAATCTTTCCCTTTTCAGGGAATAAGCTGAAACTCAGAGCTGTAAGGTCATACAGAGAGTTGGTAGAAAAACTGCTTGTCTCTCCTTTCCCACCTCTTCATCCCAGTAAGCTTTGGTGTGACTGCTCCCTGAGGACCGAGTCTGTTTTAGCTTCAGGATGTTGGAAAATGAACTGCTTCTACAGTGAAGGAGAATCAAAACACTGGGAGACCATATGGGATTGTGAGCCTCCATCTGGGACAGGATCTCCCAGCATGAGTTCATGTGATGCTCTAGGGCAGGAGCAGAGCCCTGGAATGTTTACCATCTACTGTCCTTGTGGGAGTGTCAGTGAAATGGGTCAGGCTTTGTATTTTGAAAGCCCTTCATCTTGAGGCCATTCTAGTCTCTTTCCCCCTGGTTCATGCATTCGTAGAGACCTAACATTACCTTTTCTGAGAATTGTATCTTAATGCTCCAGCACACTGCACTGCTACAGAGCAGACAGACACACATGGCTGTCTAGAACACTGGCTCTAGAGGAGTTGGGCCTGAAGGTTCCTCTTTTCTACTTTTCCGGATTCTGGTCACTGTGCCTGGAAGCTTCAAGTTACTCAGTACTTAAGGAGGAAAGAGAATACGTGATTCAGTTCAGGTGTAATTTAAGATTTGTATATTTAAATGTGGGTAAAGTATAGAGAATACTATGAATGTCTCCAGACCTTTTAAATTAGATAAAACATCTAGATTCATAGAAGTGTCATTAGTGGTGGGACACTTGGTTTATCAATCCTTCCTCAACCCTCAGGGGCAGCTTTCACCTATTTCCTTCAGGTTAGCGATGTTTTAGGAGGAAAGTGGAAATGTTGTATTGCTTTAATGATTTCATTTCCAAAGGAGGTTTTTTTTTTTTTTTTTTTTTAAGTCTAGGAAGCTATAAGGTATCAGGAAACTGGGCTTTGGGATAAAAATATTTGCATTTGATTGAATGTTCTTTACTGTGCAAGTCTGAGCAGAGTTTTTAATCTTTTCCACATAGTTTTTCCAATAATAAAATGGCTGAAGACAAGATTGTATGGATATTAGGGAATATATTTTATATAACATATCCACCACCTACAATTGATCAATAATTACTGGTCTCTTTCCCCACAGGATAAAAAAGGGTTGTGATTCAGACTTTTTCCAGCATATCAATTTAGGGATGTGTATTTCTACGTTGCATATCCTACTGTTCACCATAACAGGTAGTTCTTGATTATTAGCATTGGTGGAGTTTCTATTTTTATATACCCTGCAAACTAAGTATTTTCCACCTAAGAATTTTGCTGTTGATCAATTTCCATCCTCTTATCCTTAAATCACAGCTTGAATTCTAACCCCTTAATGTAAGAGTTCCTTTTGTCACAATTGGTTATGATAAGTCAACTTTTTGGCTTGGGAATTTCTGGTAGATTATTAAGTCACACATTGGGCATGTCTGGCTGGTTTATGGATGTGTGATCTTGGAAAATATGACCTGTGGCTTCTTCTCTGGCACTGTTTCCCTGCTGTACATCCTGGCTACCAAAGCATTTCGGCTCCACCATTTCCACACATCATGACCCTTTTTCCTTTAGTCAGCTGTCCATGGACTGAATCCGCTGAGGTCATGAGCCAAAATTAACCTCATTTTTAAGTTGTGGATGTTGCATGAGAAAAAAGCTAAAGCCTCTTTTCCTTCTCCATCATGATTCGCTGTACTTTCTACTTTCTCAAGCATTTTGTAAGTTTGAACATTTAGTATGTTTCATTGTGATGATCTCTTTATGGGTTTTTCCCACACTTGACTCCGAACATGATCTGGGCAGGGACTATAGTCAATTCCTTTCTGAATACGTACCTCCTGGCACAGTGTTTGGTTTATGGGGGTGCTCAGTAAACAGAAAGAATGAATACGTGGATGTGCTGATGGTGTTTAGCACTTTGCTCCACCTCCTAGAAAGGAGAAATTACAATCTGAGATACTAATAGTATCTTATAGAAAGTGCAACCTTTATCCTGCCTGTGCATAGCCACCCCCCACTGCATCCCAGCAGCTTAGTAAACAGCTCTGGTCCTTCACCCATCCAACTCCAAGTTCCTCTGTGCTCCCAGTACACACTGACCTTTAAGGCCACCATTACCTCCTGTCTCCCCCCGTGTAACCTGCTGTCCCGCCAGTTCACCTCCTCCGCAATTAGCACGCCGGCTCTATCTCAGAATGCCAGGCCAGGACCTGGAGTAATTGCCGCTTGAGATTCCTCCTGACACAAATGTTGACATTCTGTTGGCATAACTTGCAATAATGTATGCAGATTGCATCCTTCCAGGGCTATAATTATTGCTTCTCAGCAAGAAATAGTCAGGTTATTCCCTGGCTTGATTTCTGTGAGCCGATTTCAGTTTTGGAGCTGCCTTATTTGGAGAGATGAGATGGACTGTGCCCAGGGAAAGGGCAGCAGTATGCAGCTGGGTAGCTGTGAGTGGGCTGTCAGGGGTCTTGGGATTGCTCTTTACAATTTCTGCAGCTGGGTCCCAGAAATATGTATCTTGCAAATTCCTAGCTGGGAGTGGTGGTGCATGTCTATAATACCAGCACTTGGGAGACTGAGTCAGGATTTCAAGAATTATGAGTTAATTCCAGGTTAGCTTGGGCTACAAAGTGAATCCTTGCACCCTCCCCCCAAGAAAATAACAAAAATAAAAATAAAGCCTTCAGATTATTCTTAGTGCAGGATGTTTCAACCTCACTTCAGGATCACAGATAAGGAAACTGATATGGATTGCAGGCATTATCGGATATATGAGGTGACCAGTTTGACTCACTACATTAGGGTAGAAATTTATAGGGTAAAGTAAAAAAGATAGTGGTTACTGGAAATCTTTGTTTACTTTACATTCTGTCACTGGGAAAATGTATCATGTTTTGGACAAAATTCTCACCTTATGATTTCTTTGTTCCAGTAAAATTATCGGTTTCTTACATCTTTAGAATAAATTCTAAACTTTGATGCTCTTTAACTAAAAATAGGCTTGTGTGCTATATTAAAATGGTGAGACACAATCAAACACTCTCATGCAATCTACTATCATGAAAAATTACTTTCACTCTATTTTATGATGCTTTCTAATAATATATCCTAAAATTTATTCTATTTCAGTTCAGCCTGGGATTCACTGAGATCTTTAGATCTTTTTCTAATTTACTTATGTTTCACTATCTTTCTATGTATGAGAGAAACTATGTGAAGATATCTAGCTTGAAGCCTAGCATATAACAGGTGCTCAAATAGAAAATCATTAATTGAAATGGAGTAGAAATTTAGTTAGGTGGACGATATTTTCTTTAATTGATGGGACTGGCTTGCTGTCCTGAATTTGTATCCCATTGGAGGCCTCAGAAGAAACAATCTGTTCAGGTAACGATGGCCAAAATGAATTATTCTCAGGGTCAGATATAATTTTCACGGTTGTCATTTACCTCTTGCGTTTCCAGAGAAGGAAAGGGAGTAGGAATAGATAGATAATAAACAGCATCCAAACTGCCCATTGGTTCTAGAAAAATGTTCCCAGATGAAATTTCCAGTCACTCCAGTCCAATGAGGACACACAATCCCGCCCACCATGCATGTAGTTTCCTTATATGGAAGCAGAGGTCTACAAACACACCTCCCTGCTGCTTCTCAGCGGACAGAGACCTTCCTACTTCATTAACCCAGAAGGATGTGTCCCTGGGGCCTCTTCTTTTCTTCTCACTTTTGTCTGGGCTTCTGGCTGCCACTGCTTTGTCTCTGTTGTCCAAATGTGGAGGTGGCAGGGACAGAAGCCCTCGCCGAAGCTGCTCATTAATTTGCTCGGTGGGCTGACTCCAAATGTAGCCAGAGCCATTAGGAGATGCTGCTCCATTGGTGCTTCAGTCACACTACAATAAAGGGGAGTCCAGAGTCCCAGTGTTCTGGAATAAAAAGAGGAGAGTGGACCTGGCTCTCTGCACTCCTTCTCTGAGACAGAGCTCTTTTGTTACAAAGGAGATGGAAGCAAAGGGTCCCAACACTTCTTGTCTCCCAATTCTGGGCATTTATATTCCAGAAGATGGAATCTTCATCATCCTGTCTGCTAACCAGGCCAGTAACCTGCTCAAAACATCCAATGTTTTCCCAACCATCTTGCAAAGTATATAATTTGCAACACCGAGCATAAGCTGAAGACCTTCAAGTCAGATAGCAAGCTTTCCTTCCATGGCCTTTATCTCCCCTTCTTGCCCTGCTTTACAATCAAATCAGACTTTTTTTGGTACACTGACATGTGTCTTTGTGTTCTCGGTCTCATGTTTCTGTAAACCTAATTCCCATGACCCAGATTGCCCTACCTTAACCTCACCATGTTAGTCTATCAAAATCCTACATGAAAGACATGGCAAAATGTCATGTCTTCACTATAAAATGTTCTTTTTCCTCTGTGACAGAAAGTAATTCCTTATTACTATTTTTTCCCTTTTTATCCTATTCAACCTGTGTGAATAGAGAAGTGGTGTGATTGTGTTTCTTAAAAGTTTCCTATTATGAGACCACAAAATCATTAAATAGTCACTTCATATTTATTTTTTTCCTGCTTGACACTTAACCTGAGAATTTAAATATTTGAAATGACAGTGGAATATTTAAATTCAAAGCTATCCTCTGCTATTCTTGGGGGGTGTTTTTATGATAGAACTACTTTAGGACTCATATTCTTATGGTCGCCACCTTAAATAGGTTCAAGAGCTATCCGATTTTCTGTTTCACAGGAGGTTTGCACCTAATAATCTCCTTTCTCTGCTTCTTCCTCCTCCTCTTTTCACTCCCTCCCTCCTCCTCCTCATTCTTTCTCACCATCTTTGTATGCTCTACATCTTACAAATTGCTGTCTAAAGCTTGAATTGGAAGGCAGGTCAAGAGGTCTTTCACTTTATCCTCTGACTCTAGGCTGCACTGTAGCTAAGTACCCTTAAAAGGTGGATGGGCACATTCGCTTTCCAGAACTTCTGTTCTCTTCCACTCTCCTCTCCTAGCAGGTAGTTACCATCAAACATAATTTATTTTAAAAAAGATATTCCTGGAATCTTGCACCTTACAATTAATTTGTTCTTT
The DNA here is from genome assembly GCA_004026965.1 of Petromus typicus. NCBI lineage: Eukaryota > Metazoa > Chordata > Mammalia > Rodentia > Petromuridae > Petromus > Petromus typicus. The sequence continues at coordinate 13,771 of PVIR01006796.1, forward strand.
TTCTCATTCTTACATTCAATAAGTATTACTTGAACTCATAGCACAGGATTCTTAAATATCTAGTCTACTCATATATTGTCCTATATAAATACATTAGGCGTCTGTTAATTGTCCATCCAATGAAATTAAAATTTCTTAGGTACCAACTCTGCAGTCATGCCTATATTTTCTCTCTACACTCTGCCACACACCACTCTCTGGTTCTTGTACTTTCTTGCCTGTGACTCTTTAAGTGGCATTTCCTGCCATCTTCCTCTCATTCCTCAAAACACTTGTCTCCCATGGTACCATTTCTGTGTTTTTTCTTATATTTTTGTTTCAAGTTATACGACAAGTATTTCACAAAGCTTTTCTGGATTCTGGGTCAGCAGACTGAATCAGTGCTGGGCTTCTTCTCAGTTTGCTGAAAGTTCCAGATATTTTTCTTTATTGCAACATTTCACTTTATCAGCTTGCTTGTTTTTTTCTCCCACCAGATTGTCAGCTTCTTGGGGATTATAATCACATTTTATTTTCCCTGGTACTCTTAGATTGAATACCATCTCTGTATATAGAAGGTGACTAAAATATTTATTTGACAGATGGATGGATGAATTCAGTGTGAGTCTAACAAAGCAAAGATGCTCAGTCACACCCTTTGCTTCAAGGAGTTCATATCCACCAGGAGAGACAGAATATAAACAGAATAATTATAATAAATTGTTGTAATTGTCTCAATGGAGCCTGGTTGAATGGAGAGCCAGCAGGCAGGTGCCTGGCAACTTTTCAATAAGGGGATGGAGCAGAGGGAGTGGGTTGTGTTCTAGCTCAGGGTGACACTTCCACATGACGAAAAGTGATGTGTACCCTCCTGGAAGTATGTAGTACTGCCTGGTTTCTGTAGAAGTTTATGGGTCAATCTACATCCATAGTTTTTATTCCTGTAACCTAAATCTCCTTACAAGGTCATGTATGGTTTTTGTGATGATCTTCCTAGACCCAGGAATGCAACGGTTGTCCTTGACTACTCATCTAAGCTTACCTTGTCATGGATGGGTCTCCCACTGTATGGTCATCTAGCTCTTCTCTGAGTACAGAACTACCTTTAGGTTCCAACACACAGTGTTCTTCTACTTCCTCTTCAGTTTGGATGGTGTGTGGCCTTTGAGTCTTGTGCATCATCTGGTTGTATTTTCCCTGTTGACCTCAGTTCTCCTAGCTTTTCATTTTCCATAGGAGGAGACCTGGGAAGAGACACAACCTCCAAAGTTATAACCAATTGTTTCTAAATCATGGGTTAATGTCAGGCCCCGAATTTACCCACATCCTGGAGTTCAATAGACTAAACAACTCATAACTATGAAATTCTGCAAATTGGAATGATTTTGGAAAAGATGATTTTTTTTTTCTGACAAGAGTCAAAAGGGTCAGCTTTTCCAGTGGCACTTTGCCCTACATTCAGCATCTCCAGTCCATTTTATATTACTGAGACTACATACAGTGTCCAAAAGCCAAAAATATCTGGGTTCTGTCATCTATCCTGAAACAGAAGATATGTATTTTTAAAGGCCCACTAAAATATAATATATTCATGACAATTATGTGTTATGCATATGATATCATAAGGCACGTGTCATTTTGTGTGTGGGAGCAGATATGTGCAGTGAAGCCTCACTGGAAAAGGAAGACAGAACTGAGTCTTAAGGGGTAAGAAGTTATTTAGGTGATGAGGAGATAAAAGTTGTGGTATGAAGCAGGAATCACAAAAGTGAAGAGAAAGGAACGAAGTGTGTGTGTGTGTGTGTGTGTGTGTGTGTGTGTGTGTGTGTGTTCAATGAAGAGAGATTTGAAATACTGGACAATATTACATGGTTCAATAAATGGTAATAAATGAGTTTGAAGAGCATTCCAGGAGCCAATTAATGAAGTCTGTAAAATCAAGAAAATGCATTTGTGATTTATACCAAGGGCAAGAAGGAGCCATAGAAGATGTGTAAGGACGGGGACACCTGCAAGATGGTTTTTTACAAAGGTGAGAATACAGAGTGAAACCTGGGCTAAGACTGTGTCTCTTTGTTTCTTCTGTCCCTCATATCCCCAAAACCATAGGACCTCAGCATCGGCATCATCTCTCCTGAACCTCGTCTTTCCGTCCCCTTGGTAGTTCCCCCCCTTTCTGAGGATAGAGAGAACAGCTGGTCATCATCCCACTTGAAAACTATTCTGGAGATGTTTCTCCAAATGTGCTACATGTCTCATTCAAATTGGATTTATTCCGGTTTCCCAGGCAGTGTCCTAGTTAGTGCTTCCATTTGAGATTCTCTGATAGATGCATCACAGTCTCTGGGGCTTACAGCGCTTTGGATGGGAAATATGTAGGATCATTTTCCCTTCAGACCTGGCTGTGATCAGTGTTTTAACTACTCAGTTCAAACTACTCCCTTCAGCATCATAACTTCCTTTTCTTTTTTGAGACACGGTCTCGGTTTGTAGTTCAGGCTGGCCCTGAGCTCAGCCTCAAATTCACAGCAATTCTCCTGCCTCTGCCCACCAAGTACTGGGATTACAGGTGTGAGCCACCACGCCTGGCACTGTGGTATATGGTACTGATTGCTGGTGGGCATGAGTCTCAACACCCAGTATTATTGTATGTTTTTACCAGGGATCAAAACCAGGCCCTTGCACTTACAGGACAGGTACTGGAACCACTGAGCTAAATCTCTGGCCCAGCATCATAACTTCTTACATAACTTTTTGATTTGTTTATTTCACCGGAAACTTTATTTTTATTTTCATAAAATAGCTTCTCATGGAAATCAGGATAAGGATATGGCACCCATTTAACAGATGAAAGTGGATAGTGGACTGAACTATATTGTAGATCCCCTAAGTCTTGATCTTGTCTTAGTTATCCAACTGGAGCACTGGTTAACTCTCAGCGTAAGTTTATTCTAATGTGACAAAAATACAACAAGATTTCTTTCCCCTGTTCATTTGACATTTATTTATTGAGCACCCACTTGTGCCAGATACTGTTCTGAATAGAAGTAAAATAAAGAGAATTCTCCGTAGGGAGCACATACTTTACCAAGGGAGTTTAGACAAGAAATGGATAAACAAGTAAATATATAACATAATATCAGGCATATAAGTACAATGGAAATCACAGAGCATGGTGATAGGATATTAAACTAGATGGTGCTATTTTAGATGGAGTGAGAGGAGATTGCCTTGCTGAGGGTAGAGCATTTAAACAGAGAACTAAATGAAGACAAAGATAAGCTCTGCGTCTATCTAATAGAACAGTTTCTGGGCTGAGCAAACTGCAGATTTAAAGGTCCTCGTAAGAGAATGTGATTGATTTGGTCTAAGAACAGGAGAAGGATCAGCATAGAAAAGATCAGACCACAGCAGATTCCTCATGACTAGGAGGGGCCTTTAGAGGATTCTTTAAGGTGATGGTGAACATTTTCGAGGATCTGAAAAGGGACTGACACAGTCAGATCCAGGATTTTAAGCCATCGCACTGCCTGATATTGGATAATGAGATCTTCGTTAGAAAGGGAGCAAAAAAGGCAGCCAATGAGGGCTGTAGGCCTTCCAAGTCCTAATCTTTCTATCTTGTTGTAAACCATGTAGGACCAAGTTAGAATTAGAATCTGATATTTTAATTGCATTCTAATGTGTTCTAACTTCCAGGATACTAGATATAGTTCAAATGAGAAGGTTGAACTCTTCAAACTATTCTTTTAAAAATAGTATTTGTGCATAATGAACACACTCATTATATGATCCATTTTAATTATTTTCATATCCTGTTTCCCCACCCGATATCTCCTGGTTCTCTTCCTACTTGTAAATGATCTATCTCCTTGGTTTCTATTATGTATTTTTTTTTTTGCTCTTTAACTTTTTATATTTGGGGTTTCTCATATAAGGCAAACCATGTAATATTGAAATCTTTTGTTCATTTTATTTCACTTAACATTATGGACTCAGGGTGCATCTATTTTCTCACAAATAAATTTACCTTTCTTTATAACAGTATAATAGTCCATTGTGTATTAATGCTACATTTTCTTTTCTCATTCATCTGTTGATGCACATATAGGTCACATGTTACTATAAATTGCACTGCTATGAATACAGGCCTATCTTACACCATCCAGATACTTGTTTCCAATGTATAACCGAATATTTTAGAAATATTCTAGAGTTCTTGTGAGTGCATTTTCTGAAGTTATGAACATAAGCAAAGCTGGGATGACACAAGCCATTCATGTTTGCTTGAACTGGTTTCTCTGCACAGGGTGCTTAGTCTAGTCCTATTTACCCACCAAAAGCCAGACAAAATTAAGCAGTGGAGATATAACAATGAAAGAAACCGGCAGGAAATTGGTGAATAACTAAATATAAAGAATATTATTGTTTCTACAGTTTGGGAAGTAAAAAGTGTGAAATTGAAACATCAGCAGGGTTGGTTCCTTCTGTTTCTACTTCCAATGGGTTTTCCTTCTTCTTATAATATGGACAATTAATATGCAAACAAATAAAAGAGATCATATCAGACGGTACCATATCAGGAAGGAGGAGTATGTCATGAGAGGAAGTACTTCAAGGAGACTTAGAAAGAGTAGTCAGGTAGATACGATACTGTGCAAGTTTCTTATCTGCTTAATGAAAGTGATACACAGTTTCATTGAATAAGAGGAGCCAGGTTAAATTTCCTTCCACACAGGCTGCAGTTCAGATGTTATTAGAATGAGAATGAAAGAGGGAAGGAAAAGAGATAATGGTAAAAGGAAATAAAGAAAGAAAGAGAGGGGAAGACAACAAGTGCCTGTCTTGGAGCCAGAGGTACCTGGAACAAGGCCTATTGTGAAGCAAATGGATCTTATTTCTGCCTCTGCAAAATGTGTTTCTGCAGCAAAGTGACAATAGCATGAGGCATGAGCACTTGTGAAAGAGTTGGTGAACAGGTTGCAGTGTGTCCCCACAGGAGGTGTCTTCCCACACACCGTGGGACACAGATCACTTGCAGGAGGGTTGGTGCCTGGAAGTGGGGGGGGGGGAGGCCCAACATCTCTTCCATCACTCTGAATAACCCAGGGTTCTGTGTTCCATGGGCAAAGTAATGGAGGTGGAGACCGATTTCCTTCAAACAATGATTTCAGTGTCCAATTAATATGCCAGAAACTCAGAACCGATACAGGCCTCTGGGGATAATGTCACTTCCCGGTGGCATTTGTTAAAATTAACTGATGGGCAGCCTTCTTTTTTTCCCAAGAGAGACCACAAGAAGCCCACATCCACATTCACCCCTCTGACCTCCCCCTGCCCAATCATGTTCCACAGCTCAAAATAAAATGTGACTTTTCTCCTAAGTAATTGATGTTCTGTCTTATTCCCCAAAGCAGTATGGGCTTAGCAAAGGAGACAGTGGCTCTTTTTCCTTGTTATTGGCTCTAATGAAATATCTCTTGGTTGATACTTAAGAAAAGGAGTGTGATGAGGATGGGGGCCTCATATACTTGCCATTTATCCAGCCCTGACACTGTGTACCATTGTTGCCTTTTAATTAAAGAATGGTAATGAAGAAGCAATAGCTGGCAGGAGAGAGCAGCCATGCCATAGTAATAGTCACTCATTTGCTCATTCATTCATTTACTTTCTTATCTACCTATCACCTGTCCCACCTACCTATGTGATTTTTTGTGAGATTTAATAACTCATCTCCTCATTTGTTTACTTATTTGTTTATGCAATCTGTCAAGGTTCTGTCCTTACAAGTATTTTGACTTTGAATATTTTAAGAAAACAAATGAAAAGATACTGGAGTGACAGCAGCACATTACGTAGTCTCCAAGAGCTAAAGCTATTGTTACAGGTTAAATTATATCCCTTACTCTTCATACAATGAAGCTCAGACCCCTGAGGGCTCATGATGCAGTTTGCTTTGGAAATAGGATTGTTGCAATATGAAACAAATTGCTACAAAGATGGAGGCCTTGACTCAAGCTGGGTCACTCTGATTCAGGGCACTTGGAGAACTTGGAAGCTGAGGTCAAGCTGCAGTAGAGTGTGCCCCGCTCTGATGTCACTAGTGTCCACGCAATAGGCAGAGAGCTGGACAAGACAGACACACACTGAGAAGACACGATGTGAACAGACACAGAGAAAATATTCCCATGTACCAGCCAAGGAGACAAACCTGGCTCAGATCTCCCCTGTGGAGAGAAACAATCTACCTTTACCTCACTTCCAGATTTCTCATTTTCCAAACCCCGAGACAATACATTTCTGTTATTAAAGTCATCCAATCTATGGTTCTTGTTCTAACAATCCTAGCATGGCAATATAGTCAAAGGTGAAATAATTGATGGCATAAAACAAAAGATAAACCTAAGGCAGTGCTAGGAACCTAGGCAACTGGACCTCTGTGATCTTTGTTGTGCATCCCACCCCTGGAAGACCCAGTTCAGGTGGGGTTCTCTTCCTGCATGTCTTCAGTCTGGTTCCACAGAAACAATGTGAGTGGCCTACGTTAGTCAGGAGTCCCTGCCTTTGTCTCTGTTAGCCTCAGTGCAGTGCAAGGGGCAGAACGTAGATAGTCTCTGATGGAAGCTCAGCACTTGACAGCAACGTTATGGAGGCTCCTTTGTTCACCTGAACACCCATACTGGGACCCAGGCTGGGTCCTATTCTAAAAGGTGTTGTCCTTTGCTATGGGGAGAGATAAATTGTACAGACATGTACATGATCAGAAAGGGGAATATGCGCTGTATGTGATTCAAGGACAAGAAGAGCCATTTGCTAGTGATTTTTGCAAGAGCACAGTCGAGCACAGTCATCCCCGCCGCGAGGTGGTACGTGGCTGAGGATCGGGTTTGGAGGCCCAGACTGGGAGGGTGAGTGTGTAGAGTCACCACACAGACTCCGGGGAGGTTTTTACAAACACTTCAGTCTTTATTGAAGACTACACAGGCATCTATTGAGCACAGGGAGTGGGTGTGGCTATGAGCACATAGGGGCAACAAGGCTGTAGCTGATCGGTGGGCACAAGTTTTTTACTGTTGATGGTTGGTTCTTGGCCTAGTGAAGGAGTCACGACTAGAGGAGGAATGGGAGGCCCCTGAGTGACTATAGGCCAGTTTCTATGCATGGGAGTGGGAGCGCTCGAACTCCTTCGGATGTTTCCTGGTTTGTTAGGAGACATACATGTGGCGTACTTGACCCAGCAAGACTTAAACTTCTCTTTCACAAGAGTGTTCATCAAAATATCATGAAGAGACAGTAACAAATTTATTCTTTGATGTGTGTATAAAAATGTGGACCTTTCACGGTCCTTCTAGGGGAAGGATTTTTATGTGGAAAGAAGAAAATAGTCACTTGAGCATGGTGATGAAGGTCTGTAATTCCAGCATTCTGGGTAACTTATCAACTCAATGATAACTTATCAACTCAACTCCAGAGAAAAACATGAAATAAGGGCTTGAAATGTAACTCAGGACGAAGGCCAATGTCCAGTCCTCTGTAACAGACACACACACACACACACACACACACACACACACACACACACACACACACCCAATCTAGATATAAAAATCTACTGAGTAGGTGCTGGTGGTTGGAGTAGTTGTAAAACATGTTATCTGGCTATAGGCCTTGAACTTCATTTGGTTGGTACTGAGGGATCACTGTCTGAAAACCATGATTATAACTGTTGTTTAGGCAGATAAATCCATAATGGTTGTTAGTATAGATCAGCTAGAAGAGATTGAAGGGAGAAACATCAGGAACTATCCAACACCAAGTAAATAAAAGAAGAAAGGATGCAAAGAGTTCTGTCTACTCAGTCTATACCATTTGGCCTTTGTGTCACAATTTTCTTAAGGAAATTCCGTCTAGAAAGTCCTATCCCAGCCTAGAAAGCCTCCTCTGCATTCTCTCCTTCTTTCAATGCATTAGGGGGTCAACTTTCTCCAAGAAGCATTTTCTGATTTTCTCAGCTGGCAAAAATTTCTTCCTTCTGTGCTTTTGTGGAGTCCAGGAGACTTTGGATCTAGTTATAAAGAAGTAGCATATGGGAACATGTGTCTGTCCTACATTGTGACGAATTCTGTGGGCCCAGATGTGAATGGCCAGACTCTGTGCATGTACAGAAGCTATTTTTTCATATCAGCCTGTCCCTCTGAACCAGAAGAGAAAGAACATAACTAATTACCCACCTTCTGCAACTTCTGGTGCTTATCAGAGGTCTCCAAACACACTGTCAAACTCCTATATAACTAACTCAGCAATTGATAGCAATAACTTTTGTTTCAATTGTGGGTTTATTTCATGTGAGACATATAAATCCACAAATTTATACTCTGTAACCTTGAATGCAAGTACTTGCCACTTACTTGGGCTGAGCTTCTAAAATAGAAAAGATTGGCTGATTGATTCTTTATCTTAATTACAAATCTTTTTATGATTTTCTATGCCTGTAATATTATATTATGTACCTGAAATGTCTGCATACAAGTACCTCTCGATGGTTATTGAACATTCAGCACTGAGCTCGGAGGAGCGACAAATGGCCTCATTAGTCCGTATGACATCCTGGAGAGGCAGCTGAGAGTCAGGCAGCATTTTCCGTGCTTCCTAAGTGAAGAACAGAAACCTACATAGGTCTTGTAGGTGACCTGAGGTCACAGAACTACTTCCACATTAGAGCCCCAAACTATCTTACAAGACACACATACAGGTCCTGAATGACCTCCAATTTTAGCTCTTTTTTATAGTGGGATAAACTAAGGCTCAAGATGGAAAGTAACACAAGACCTCAAAAGAGTTACTTGAAATCTTAGGACTGAAGGTGTTTTTCCTCTCTAGTTTAATATCCTAAAGTCTAGATCTTTCCCACTGAACAGCCGCAAGACAGTAACTTCATTATCCCCAAATAAATACAACTTGTCCAAAAGTGCATTGGTGTGAGCTATCTATATCTCCACTTTCTGTTCTTCTTTTTCATCTTTTAATAACTCTTCACTTTTTTACCAGGTACTGAAAGATTTCTTTATAACTTTCCCAGTTTCTACTGCCATGGAAGGACAGAGGATCAACCAGTTGCTATAAAAGTGTTCATTATTTAATATTAACAAAATTATAAACATTTCAATCTCTTTCCTTCAAGTTTTCACCCAATGAAGGCATTTTTCACTGTATCTTTAAAAGATGCACATCCGGGTTCTGCTTGCATGTCCCCAGGAAATGAGCTGGTTACCTTTTGAGTGAGTTATACAGTTTTGAATGAGTTATACAGTTTTTCCCTGCTGAGGCATTATAAAGTTGAAGCTTACCAAGAAGCTTCTATCCACTGGATGCACAGAATAAGTTTCTTTCTAACTTTCTGGCCCTTTCTAACTCACATGTGGGTTTTCACTGGAAACTCTTGCCAGCCTATCTAGACTTTGCCTTTCCGGGGAAACAACTGTCTGTCCATTAAAAAGACCTAGTCATGGATAGGATCCAGTTCACTGCATAAAAACTGACTCTAGTCTTTTGTTGCTCCTTCCAAATGTGATCTCCAGAACAGAAGCAAAGGTGTGCTTATAATTTCACTTATTTTGTTTCATTCCTTTCAACTACATTACCATGGCCTATTGTTAGTGCTTGTCTATGGATGCATGTTGAATTAATCATTGGGTCTTTTTCATAAGAGTTTCTGCAAAGTCATTTTTTTTTTCCATTTCCTGTAAGAACTTCTCCCAAGGATATTTACTTTCTGGGGGGACTCTGTGTAGCATGGATAACATATACACCAAAGAATGATTCTCAAATGGTGGAAACGTATACACAGAGACCCTAACAGAGTATCTGGAGACAAGAGTCATAATTTATAACTTTTATTTCTTTCTTCCAATGCTTACTATCATTCACTTTCCCTGTGGAGAGCCGAGCTGGTGCCACACCTAAAAGATGGCGCTGGCTTCCTTTCTCTTTCCTCCTGATAGCGTGCGCTCCCTCTGCCACATGACTCCTTGCGGGGTACTAGGCTGACTTAAGCATAGTTTGGTTGCTGCGCGGACCAATGGTAGGCCACTACACCTGATCCCCTGATTGGCGGAAGAGATGCATATAAGACGTTGCGCGAGCTGGGGAAAGAGAGACTCTCCATTATGCTGTAAAAGGTTCCTGAATAAACCGCTTGAAGAAGAGTTCCGGGTCGCGTCTTTCTTGCTGGTCGAGATGGACGCGACATTTCCCTAGATAGAGGATAATGGGAAAACTCACAGAAGCATTTAGATTTTGTATTCAAGTCATCGTCTCAAACATGCCAGTATGATTTCAAAATATATAATTATCCATAAATCCATGAAACTGTCTCCCACGTGGCCTGAGTCCTACATTGCTTGTGGTCATGGATTTTTATAGATATTTCATTAACCCTGGAAGATGACACTTTCTTGCTAATGATTGCCTAACATTTAATAAACAGCCCAAGAGTTTTACAACCTGTTAACTTGCAAGTGGCAGTAATTAACCAAAAATGATAAATAATTAAGGCCTAATTACATGGTATCAGTCATTTCATTTTCCAGTCTGTGTGGTAAGTGGGCTTGCACTGCAGAACACGGCTCATTCTCCATCCCTCTGCCGTCTTCTGAGTAGAGCCGGGGGAGCCCTGGGACCGCACATGCCTTTATGGGCCAGATAAGGAGAAAATTGGCTCATTAGATCAGTAATTGGACTATTTCTGTCTTCAAAGCACATGGCCATAGAATTGGTTGTGTGCTCTGAGTTTGGGAAAGACACAAATGGCTATGTGGGAGACCTCTGGCTGTGTGGGACTCAGGAAGCCTGCTGCAGTTTGGAGAACATGGTCTCGGGCACAGAAGGAAAAGCATAGTCCATGGAGAGGTGGTCTGTGCTCTCCTGTAACCAAATGTGGGGCAACAGGCAAGATTCTGTCTCTCTCAGAGCTTCCATGTGAGTGTCCTAACACAAACAAAAACACTGGGGCTTATTAGTGAAATATCTACAAGAACACATTCCTCATGTGGCTGGTTACAGATGCCCTACAAGTATGAGCACAGGCGCTTCCTTCATCCCTCAGCTTGGCTTACTCTGTAACGTCCTTCACAGAGTGAACCTCTCCTGTCCTGAGGTTGTTTCAGTCACACACTGGTGCTAGATTACTCTATTTCTTATTGAGAGAGAAGGAGGGGAGCAACATTAGCTTTCTCAGGATGAGTAACAATTGAACTGAAGCTACTGATGGTGATGAGGGTGGGGGGAAAGATGGAATTGAAAAGAAACAATTTTTCAGCACTTTCCATAGCTCTGGCAATTATATGAAATGTCTTACACACGTTATCTGATTGAAACCTCTCCACAGGCTGGGGGATAGGTACCAGAGCAGTGGCCATTTTAAAGATGGAAAATCTGGCCTGAAGATGTTCATTAACATGTCTACAAGAAAAAATCTACTAGAGTTGAACACCATTGTGCCCACGTACATAGCAGATTGCAGAGAGCTTTGATACCCAGCACTTCACTGAGCTTTTGACGGGAACCCTGTATACTGTGTGTATGTATATCCACCCATATTTCACAGGGTATCTACATGCCCAGAGATATGAGGATATTTCCAGGAAGTTATACTTAGGTAAATGTCACAGCTGCTAAAATTAGATCAGACTACAGATCTGCAATTTTCAGACTTTCAATCTCAGGTACTAATGATGTTTCTTAAAGAGTTGCTCCAAAGGAAAGGTGCCTTGGTAGACCCAAACCTGGAAGCAACCATTCCCATCTTTCAGCTCAGCCATAGTAAAGTTCACATACTGGAGTTTTGTTTAAAACTTTAGGTAGAAAGAAAATTGCTGCTGTTAAAATAAGAAAAACAGTATAGATTTTGAACAGATAAAGATCCATTCAAGATACTAAAATCTTGAAGTCCACTGATATGTCTTGGGTTTCCAAACCACACAAAGTCCAAGGGGTTTTTTTAACTACTAAAAGAAATAAGGGAAGGATACTTAGCATCTGTACTTTGATCTTTAGATAAGTAATAGACAGGAATCTGCTGTCATAGATTCTGAAATTTTTCATGGTACTGTAGGCAGAGGAAGACTGCCCCGATTTGAGGAATTCCCACAACAGAGATGAAATCTTCTACCAGTTACTTGCTTAAGTTATCAAAGATATGTTTACACAGAGGAACTGAGTTCTGTCCTTGAAAATTCACTCTAGGATGCCAAGAATGTCATGTTGCCTCTTCATGCTTCAGTTGCATCATATTTAGCTATTATAATAATTTCAGTCAATGCTGATTAGCAGTCCCACAAGGAGAAAGGAGCTGTGGCTGTCCTGCTGTTTGGTGTAGCAACCACAATTAGCTGCTCAATAGGCATTTATTGAGTGATCAGGTAAATGGAAGGGAATGTATTATGATGAGTGGAACCTACTCTGAGAGCTATGTTCCAGAAACATTCTTGGAATTTCTAGTGAGTATTGATACATCTTGAGAGGATGGAAAAGAAGCTGGGAATTTGAATCCAATCTCACCAAGTGAAAGAAGCCAGAAGCCAGGGGCAGCCCCTGATGATGGTGCTGTAAATGCTCTGCAGGAAGTCAGAGTGCATTAGGGTTCTACAAAGGAGTAAGTTCTGGGTTCCCTTGAAACTGATAACAACTCATTTCTATCACATTCTACCTCAAGTGTAAGCTCAAGACTGAGTGGAGGAAATTAAAAAGATGATAACAAGGCTCCAGAGAATAAGGCAGGACAACCATCTGTCTGCTTACCTCCCTAGGGTCCTGAGGCCCCAGAGATGAAAGGCTCTGCTGCCTGCTATGCATGAAAGCTTGGAAGGAATTGTACTGCTGGAAGTAAACAGCATCTGTTGTGAGTTCATGTGGAGGCTACAGTTCATCATTTGGAGGGAGGTGAGGCAACACTTGGCTTACCAAGAAGCTAGGAAAAACCACCACGAAGATCTTGGTTGGTTCAGAGCCCTGAAGCATCTATCAAGCCATGTCATTAAGAGAGAGGAATTGGATTGTGTTAGTGCTTGTGCAGAAAATCCCAGATGGTCCCAAGGATCTAGTTAGCTTTTCTTTATCATGAAAGTGCTGGGTGACCTTGGACAGGCTGTTAGCCCTCTCTGGTACAATATTTGTCAAGTGAGAAGACTCAAGCTTGATGTTCTTCTACCTTGCAGAAGGCTAATTAATAACAGCCTGGTAGGAAAGGGAAGGAAAACTCTCCCACCCACTCCTCCAGTTCCCTCACTCAGCTACTGTCAGCCTAAGCTTCTCCCTAGGGTAGTGGAGTTGACAGATGGTGGAGACGAACAGGGAGCAAAAGAGGCTTAAGTCTATTTTTGGCTCTTGCTTTTAAGTTCCTCAAGGAACTTTAGCAAGAGGCATATTTGCTCTGCTTTCTACCTGCTTTACGCTTCAGACACTAGACAAGGATGCACTTTCCAAAAACACTTGTGCACACTCACAAGTGTGCACAAATACATGAGATACACCCATAATATTCCATTGCAGGTATATTATATCATTAATTCTTATTTATTAGTTCAAACTAAAATCCCTTGCAATCAAATTCAGTATCTTTCATTTGTCACCTTGGATGCTGTTATCTTGCCCAGAGTCTCTTTCATTTTCTGGCTTTCCATTGAATGAGAAAGCCAAACAAACAGGCAATGACAATGGCAGAAAATGAGCTTTCAGATGGGACATGACTTGAACTCTCTTTCCTCTGGGAAATTTTCCTTTATTTATATTTAACTTCCAATAGCTCTTTTCTGGTCCTGTCTTATTGGGGAACTACATCACATGGCAATCTCTGAATTAGAAACTTCCATTGCCCAGTGGGGAATTCTGTCATGACAGAAGCACATCTACTTTATCTGTCACAGGGTTCTAGAACTTACACAATCTTGGATGTGTGTTGAAGCTAAGTAGGAGCTATTCATCTAGCTTTACTGAGAGCTGTACCAACTCCTTCTTCTGTATTTCAACAGGTTTTCTTCCCCCAAGTCTGTACACCTGTAAACATAATTGTAACCGCTCCAAGAAATGTTCATCTCATCCCACCTAGATTTTTATTTTGCTTGTACTAACTCCCTCAAGGGTTCCGTCTTCCAAGTAAATAAATTAATGCTGACTTTCAAACAAATAGTGAATTCAATAATAAACATACTACCTCCAGTCATTTCCATGACAGTTCACATTTTGCAAAGCATCTAATCTATTTCTTGATTTAAGAATCCAACTCGGTTTCAAAGGAGACCCAGAGAGACTAATATTTCTCGGACCTGCCTCTACTCAAGTTTCAACTCAATTGTTATTATCTAGAGCCTTCTTCCCCTAGCACACTCCCACCTTGCACACCTTGATGTTCCCCCATTAAATATTTATGCCAAGATTCATTATTTTCCCATTAAATATTTATCAGCTAGTAAGCTCAAATCAGACGGTATGCATTTCTTTCTCTGGGAATAGACTGATGATTAAATCTGAAATCCAAGAGTTTCCAGGAAGCTTATGTTTTTCTGTCTGTCTTGTCCCCAGAAATCTAACCTGTTATACACAGAGACATTCTACTACTGTCTTCCTCAGGCCAGGTGACTCCTGTTACCCACAGAGGCTTCACTAAAGACTGCTTGTTTTTTCTCTCCAAAACAGAGCTCAACAGACTAATAGTCTGAGATATAATCCCTGTTGTCCCAGGCAAGGATGGGAGTGAGCTCACCCTTTCAGTGAAACTTATTTTCTGAGTGCATGCTACTTTTTGTGACATTTAAAAGTAGAATCCAATGCTAGAGATGGTTTGAGAAGGAGAAGTTGTAAGAATAAAGCTTTTACTTGCTTGAGATAGATTCTACATGGTAGACAGGATTTCTCTTGAGAAAAACCCTTTGCAAAGACCAGGGTAGGTTAGAGTCATCATTTAAACCTGAGGGCTAAAGGATACTAGTTTTTGTATATCTTCCTTTCCTGAATTATGTTTCCTTCCTAAAAACTTTCATTGTTACAAGGGGATAGGAGACCTGATGAAAATTTCCTTTGCTTATGAAAGCATAGCATTGCAGGATATGTTGGAGAAGACGGACAGTATAATAAGGATATTTAGAGCATGACTCAGAGTTTTAGGCTCAATCTTTCCCTGTACTACATCTTATACCACTGGGATTTCCTAATCTGAGGATCAGGGCTTATTCTGTGCTGGCCACTTGGTATCACTTCATCTATATTATCCTTATGGACTCATCACAGTTATTTCATTTTACAGATGAAAGAAAAAGTAATCAACCTCTATATGGTTTGTTCCAAAATCAAGCACCATGTCAGAAGTAGAACTGGGATTTGCATCTTAGCTTTTAAATCCTGTAGTCTGTGTGTTGATTAAATGCCAAGTCTAAGTTGGCTGATCTCTAAATTAAGGCACTAATACCTAGGTTGTGGCTGTGAGGAGGACATGAGAAAACTCATTGAGTATATTTCACTCCAGGGCCAAGGCAGAGTTCCCAAGAAACAGCATCCTCCGTGAGTAGTCTTAGTATCCATTGGTACAGTTTTTAACTGAAAGGGTTCGTTTACATGGAATGGATTCCCAAGGTCTGAAAGTATTGGACAAGATGATCACATGAACTTATGAGAGTTTGGTAAAAGATGGTATGAAGTTTTAATCAGAGGAGCCTATACCCATTCAGGCTCATAGCTGAATTGTTCTAAGAATGAAGCAGTCAAGAGTTACCTATCACCCCTGTGGGAAGGGAGTTCTGCATAGAGGCACTTGGCTCCAGAGCTCTACTTTCTGTTGTTCCCCTAGGTTGCTTTATGCATTCAAGTTGCGTTTCCTTCCTTGAACCAATCAGATCTGCTCTCTCCAGTATCATCTACCCAGGGATCTGCAGCCACCCCAATCCCCATTCCTAACAAAGAACAGATCTTCTGGACAGAGACAGCACTTGGGTCCTGAAGCCGAGGAATAATTAATATGAAGGTGTTTAGTGAAATAACACAATCCTTAAGACACTATGTTTGATCTTTAACAGAAAGCTTAGGGATATCTTTTAAGTAGGAACTGAAATATAGCTGAAATGTGTGTAGTATCTGAAAAGTTACACAAATTCGGCTGATCAGAAGGAAGCTCCTACTATGCCCTCTATTCTCTCTGATTTCCCCATTAGACTATTTTAATCACCGATGGACATTTCTCTATGTTGTATACGTGAAGCATGGTGACTAGTTATTCAGTAGAATTTTGTGAGCACCAGAGTAAGGCCGCAAACTCACCTGAGGTTCACAATAATCACATGTGAAGATTACAGTGTACAGAAAGGAAATAAAAAAATTTATGGAAACTTAGGTGGTAGTAATTATGGCATTCACTCTGAGCAGGACTCTAGGGAAACATCAAATACTATATTAACTCTCATTATTTCAATAAAAAGATGTCATGAGTGGTAATTCATTATTCTTATCTAAGAGCTGAATTTCAATAAGTCATTAATATAAACCTGTGTCAAAAACTAGAGAGAACATCATGTATCCTCACATAAATGGGTAGTGAATATGCAATATTTAACTTTTTAGAGAAAAAAGAGCTCTTTTTTCTTGGTTAATGAGGGGCTTTACACTTTAATTAATGATAACCAGACAATAAGTGCTGTGGGGTTAATGAGACAATGTAAATAAGTATCACAGATGTATAAGTAAGTGCTAAAAAAATACTAGTTTTATTTAATCAAGTGAACCAGTACCTGTACCTTCACACTCTGAACTCACAGTCCTTAATATTCCCACGACTAGTTTTCCTTCAATTAGAGTAGGAAATAACACGACTTAGACCTTCCACATCTTTAGAAAGAAAGGTCATTAAAGCCATATCAGCAGCACCAGAGATCTTGTTAAGATACCATTAGGGAGGCTTCACCTCAGACCTATGGAATCAGAAACTTGGGCCAAGCTCAGTGGACTGTGTTTTATCTACCTTGCCAGGTGATTCCACTGATCTCCATTGTCAGGAAGGCCAAAGCTCCCCCTCCGTAAACCCATCCCATCCCCCCTACCTCAGAGCCTGAAAATAAAGTTTGTGGGAGCTTCCTGGTGCTGTCCAGAGGCGATACTGGGGACTGGGTGAGGAAGGCTCCTTCCTCATGGTCACACTGAAGAGACTGATTTGGGACATTGAGAACTGCGCTGCCAATGCTTTGTTCCCATCTGCTCTGCAGTTTGTCAAAGACATTCATCATTGACATCCACTGTATTTTCATTAGCTGCTTTGGGTCCATGGAGTTTTTTGTTTTGTTTTGTTTTGCTTTTTTAATTGATTTCATCAGTACATTTTATATATACATTATGATCACATTCAACATCAAGAATTTGTACCAGTACCTGACACATCACTAGTCTCATTTGCTTTGTTTTGCTTGGAGTAGAGGAAAAGCAAAAAGAAGAGAGGGCACAGTTGGACCTCTTCCTTATCAGGTAGGTTTGTGTAACTTTTCAGATTCTGTATACTCTTCAGCCACATTTCAGCCCATATAGCCCTCTCAGCACATACAAACATTACAGAAATGTTTTCATTACAGTCAGGTCCAAAACCACTAGCAGGCTTCTGAGCACATAGCGGATACTCAATGAATAATTCTGAAGAAATGAACGACACCATGTTTTCTTAACATTTGTCTTCCAGAAAAGATAAGTAACATATAAAGAAGCCGTTAAAATTGTTCTTGAAAACTAATGTATTTCTTAACAGAGGCTAGCCCCTTAAGACAAGTCAGCTGCCCTTAATAAATTCAGCAGATGTCTGTCACCTAAATAAAATACCAATTTCTGAACAGAAATGTCAACCTAGAATACCATTTGTTAATGTTGATTTATATAAGTTATTGTACTTTCATTCTGATAAGGTGCAATATTATCAAAACTAAAAATTTAGCAAACTGCAGATTCCATTATCGCAAAAGCAGGTTTTCTTAGGTTCGCTAAGAGCACAATAGTTTAGGGCACATAATCTGTTCTATTTTAGAGAGAGGAAACAAGTGGTGGAAATAGATAGGAATTTTTCTGGCTTGAAAAGTAGAAGAAAGCACCCACCACACACACACACACACACACACACACACACACACACACACACACACACACACCATTTTATTTCAGAAGAAATACTGCAGTTGCTGGAACTGGTCTTGTTCAGCAGTCCAGAAACCATGCACCACCCATATATGTTCACGGTGGACTTTTCAGTAATGAAGAAATCAAGTCCTTCTAGCTACTGAATTGAGTGGTGAGATTTGAGGACTCACAGCCCAATGTCTCATGAGATGGGTATGATTGGCCTGCTAAGTCAATGGGATCCAGAGTAAATAAGTATAAAGACATGCACACACTCAGGAGGTGATGGACTCTCCTTCCTAGGCAGGGCTCATCCCCATGACCCTAAGTACACTTCTCAGAGCATCTCATCTTCTTTATGATGTTCACTGCCAAAGTGCCTCTGGCTGACTGGATTTGGGTGACCCTCCCTTGCTGGAGAATCACAGATTGAGGCACTTATTAAAGGCTTTTAAAAATGCTACACAGACCTTTGTACAACCAGGAATACAACTGGTTGGTGAAAGCCTCTGCTTATGGATCATTAACTCTTGAAGATATTTGGGAAACAAAACCTGGAGACAATGATCTGATTAATACCCCTGAGGGGAAAATTGTTCTTAGAGAAATGGTAAAATTGAAGAATCATACACTTGTATTTTTCATGTGTGGAGACCTCAAAGAGTCATAAAGCACTTTGTATTTGGAATGTCAGCATCTATCTCATGATGCTTGATACACCCCAAGTCCTCAATAGAACTTAACAGGGGTTTGGTAATAGTAGGGCATGATACAGAGACATAGGGTTTTCTCTTTATTAGGAGGCAGGTGAATTTCTTTATCTCTGTTTGCTGCCCCTCAAAATGAGGTAAGATGGATTGATTTTGGAGAATGATTAAAATGGCCTAGGGGAAGGAGGACATTAATTCCATCTTCTGGAGGAAGAATAACACATTGTTCAGAAAGATGAAAATTGATAGGAATAAAGATTAATGAATCGAGATATTGCTGAGCACCTACCTTTTTTTTAGACAGAGTCTTGCTTTTGTAGTTCAGGCTGAACCTGCGGTCTTTCTGCACCCCAGGTGAGCTGCGAACTCACAGCAATCCTCCTGCCTCTGCCTCCCGAGTGCTGGGATTACAGGCATGAGCCACCATGCCTAGCATTGTAGTATGTGGTTACCAGCAATCGAACTAGAGACCTTGAGCTTGCAAGGCAGGCACCGGAACCACTGAGCTAAATCCCTGGCCCTGAGCACCTACTCTTTATAAAGCACTCAAGCAAGTTTTCTACAACCTACTGGGTCTTCAGTTTTCTGTGTTGGGTGCCTCCAGCCTTTATGTTGTCAAGATGAACAGAGAATCATGTTGCCATTTTTGTATTCTATTCCCTACATCAATTTCAAAAAACAAAAGTGATTTTAAAATATCACAGTACATAGTACAACTAATGCTTGCCTTCTTTACTAGGTGCATTGAGAAAAAGGTGGTTAATTAGCAGCAGCAGATGATGAAAAAGATATAGAGAGTGATTTCTGTCTGTTTGCACTTGTGTCACAAACTCACCTGCTAATTTCTCTCTGTGAATCATCCACAAAAGAATTCTAACATGAAGAAAATGATTTGTCTACAATGGAAGCAATTGCTATACCAGCTTTAAGACTTCCCACAACTGGAAGACACCAGAAACCCTTGTCTTCATTCCCAGACACAAATACCATCTCTCCTTTCTTTAAATCTTCTCTGCTTAATTTTCTTCCAAAAACCCATGTAGCAAATTAGATTTTTAGTACACAGGGTCTGTTTGCCTTCACCTAGAAAAAAAATATATATATGTATATCCTTGTCTACCTGTGAAGCCCATGCGTGGTATTCCTCAGACTTCAAGACTTAAAAATGTTCTTTTGTGAAGCTATCTGTGGATGTATTTGGTAAGACTCACGTTATCTCTCTACTATCCATTCTACTATTGCAGTTTACACATATTTCCATTCTGGAGTCACCCAAAGTGTTAAGCAACCAGAATACTTATTAGTTTGGATTGGAAATGAGGCCCTGGGGATCCCTTTATAGACCTTGTAGTCTGGAAGGAGGAGGAACCAGTGAAGGCAATAGCAGAAAAGCAGAGCTGGAGGTCAGTCAAAGGCTTGACAAAGAATTCAGAAAATCTCAATATCCCTTCACCCTCTGTGGTTGTGTGAATGCTCACCAGGTCAGTCTCAGCTGCTTCACCTGTTTCTCAGCTCCCTGTTCTTTTAGAATGAAATTTCTCTCAGGACAGAGATTGGAAGGATTTTGTTTATCTGTTTGTGTTCAGAGCCCAGCATAGTACCTGACCTGGAGTAGTGTACTGATCTTCAGGGAGAACTGAAAGCCTGTTATGAATGAATTAAGATGTAAGCTTGTCTATATTCCAAAGGAGGAAAAGGAGGAGTCTTGAACTTGGTTGATCATGTGTAAATTCACTGACTGGACGTTTTTTGTTTTGTCTTGAATGGAGAAAACAATTGCTTTTCACTGTGAATGTTTTAATGATCCAGTATTGTGGTACTTCATCACTCAATTTCTCCCTTTGAATTCTGGCAGGGGTGGTTTGGATCTGTTTTTCTTATCTTTTAAGATGCACTTCTTGGCTTCTGCCACTATAGATCATGAAAATGGGCTGGATCTAGAGTCTGCTGCTTGGATCTAAAATTATTTAAGAATAAAAAAATGAGGAAAAAGAAATGATTAAGTCCAACTTGTTAGAGTTTTCAACATTGAGAGTTTGGGCCACTGCCAGAGCTAAAGATTGCCTCACTTTGCTTTATATTTTGTCAGGTACTTTGTCATGAGGGATTTGGGGCAGTCTTAGATGATTTCCAAGTTTCCTGGTCATAATACCTTAACACTACCTTAATAACACTTGAATCTCTTCTCTATTTCAGAATGTTATGTATTAAAGAAATAAGGAAAGGAAGAGAGAAAAGGAGGAAAGGCTGGAGGGAAGAAACAAGAAAGGAAAAAAGTGGAGAAGAAGGAAGGATGGAGGGACAGAATGAAGGAAGGAAGGAAGGAAGGAAAGCAGAAAGGAGTGGAAGGGAGGGAGGGAGGAGGAGAGGAAGCCAGAGGTAAAAGCCACATATCAGGCCTGGATGAGCTACTGAGAAGAGTGACATGGAGATGCTGCCTGAGAGTGCTGTATCAGTCGTCAAGCCAGGACAGACTTCAGAGAACAATAAAATCTTCAGTAAGGTAAAGTAAATCCTTTGTTTCTCAAGAAATAGACCATTGGTATTCCTCTCAGATCTCAGAGCTTTTAGTTCTGTTACAGGATAGGGTTTTCTTCCCAAATAATGTTTTCAACATCATAGCCCTCAGCTAACATTGACTGATCCAGATATCTCATTTCCAGATGTGCAGGGCATCGTCTCCCATGCAGAGCTAAATGCAGGGCTACCAAAGGGACACTGCAAAACAAACCCAGCCTTGCACAGCCTGTCTAATCTTTTTGCACTATAATAAGGTTGGCCACAAGGCTTGAAAATGCTGTACTTGCTCAGAGCTTCAAATGGGCAGAAATCACTTGTTGCTTCATAAACAATGGAGCACAGGGGAAGAGAATTCCTGAATCTGACAGTGAAGGAATGGGGGACTTAAAAGCTGAAACTGTATCTTACAGAGTTTAAACAGCAGAGAATGTAGCCAGGTACACACATAAATGAAGCAAGGAAGAGATGAGAGTCAGAGAGTAAATTTAAATGATGGACTGGAGAGATGCCAAGGAAGGATGAAGGGAGCTCGAGTTTTTAGAGAGCAAAGGAAGAGACTGAGAGAGAAATTCATGAAGGTGGAAGTGTTGGGCTGAGTGAAGAGAAAGGGATCCCAATAAGTGATTGGTGGTGAAAAAGGATATGTGTGGGGGAGAGAACTGTGTGAGATAATGTATGAAGTTGAGGATGTGTAAAGTGTGTTCAAAGATTCATTATGTGACTATTTGATTGAAAAGCAGAAGCTATTCTGAATGCTTTGCTCAAAAAAGGGACAAGAAAAAAACTACACTGCAAAGTCTTCCTTTACTCTAACCTTGCGTGTCTCTGGAAATCATGATTAATCTAAGGGACTCTGATAATGAGGAGATAATAGATAGAAAGATGGATAGTCTATTGTAACATAGAGATTAAGATATTAAACTACAGTGTTTTCTATAATGTAAAAGAAATATTAATGATTTTTAAAGATTCATGTTTAAAATTCAAGTTCTGTTTAACTTCTTGAGGTTTGGTTTTTTCCATTAATAAAGCAAAAATTGAGAAAACATTTTTCACGTTACTTTTTGATTGTTGATATATATTAAAGAATGATACTGGAAATGTATAAGATATTAAATTTTAGCTTAACTTCAGTTTAACTATCACATTTTGAGCATTCAAATTAAGGATGCCACCATTAGCAAAAGTCATGCAAATATTGTTTTTATTTAGTTCATTTCATTGGTTTGTGGAAGACTAAGGGAAGACCAAGTGAGTGTTGAACTGACTTTGAGAGGATCAACAAAATCCACCCAAAAGAAGATACAGATGCCAAAGACAAACTCACAGGAAGTAGAGGCCTGTGGAAATCTCTGGTTTTGACTATACTTCCAAGACTACGTTGACATGTACTTTTCTACAGCCACTTGATGGAACTAAAATTTGCAGACCACACAGTTTACAAACTGAAGATGTAACATTCAACAGGTTGCTGCAAGTTGCCAGAGTTGTACCACTGTAACTATGACTAAACTCTGTTATTCTTTTAAGAAATAACTACACTTGGGTAGACACCCAAGGACCTGTGTTTTCATAAGGAATGGGATCGAGGCCCTTGCAATAAAATTCTAAGTGTCTTTGACTGGATGATTTCATTTGAATGTATTTTCAAGTCCAGATGTGAGACTTTTAAACTCTCAACAACAACCCAAACACATCTTTCCTTAATCAGTATAATGAGGCTCTTGTTTTATGACAAGTAAGTGAATTTGCCCTTTTGGTGACAGGTTCTCTAGGGAATGATCAGAAGATTTGTGCAACAACGCCTTGGGATTAGTAGGTCATTAAAAAACAGTTGTCCAACTATGAAATTAGTTATTGATTAATATTGTGACAGGAAGATCATTATGTTGTGAAAAAAAGGATAGTAACATTTACACTCTTGGACAGATCTTATGGAGAGTTTTAAACATGGGATACGAGAAAATACTGCTACTTTGGAAGGATAAGAGTGCAGATGTGTATTTGAAAAGGACAAGGGGTCATTCCTAAGAGAAAAGAGTGGTTTGTATAATACCTGATCCTGTCTATCCTACCCAAAGTTTAGGTCTTAATGTGCATTTTAGTTACTAAATTATTTTAGAATCTAAGTTTCTCCATCATTCTCATCACCACAAAATAGTGTATGGGTTTGTGATGTGCTATGAAATGTTCTCGAGAGCAAAGTTCTACTTTTCAGTAATAGGATTTTTTTTTTTTGTTACAAATAGGGCTTTGTGTAGATTTCCATAACAGAATAGGGAGTGAGGAATGATGTAATGGAATTAGGAAAGCCTTTGCTAGGATGATAACACTTGAGCTTGGCTTTGACAGATAGAAATGTGCCCAGGAGAAAAGACTAGGGGGCATTGAAGGAAAGGAAATAGAATTATCTAACAGCTGGATAGAATGAGGTGGGAACATTTCAACAGGAAAGTGCAAGAACCACATGGGCCCATGGCCAGGGCAGGGGTGTGACCTAGTCTTAGCGGTGGGCGATGGGCGAAAGTCACTCTCTATAGGAGTCAGTCAGGCAGGACTGATGAGAGCGTCAAATTGCAGGCAGAGGGACAGGCATGTGGGGCCCAGGGTGAGGGATGAGTCATCTTGTCTGGGAAAATGAAATTTCATCAGCAAGACCAGAGCGTGCCATGTGAGGAAGCAAATGGTGCATGGAGCAGCAACAAAATGCTAGTTTGTGCAGAGTCTTGCAGGCTGTTTTAAGAGTAATGACAGATCATCATAAGCATTTAAAACAAGAGACATCACTGGATACATGACTAAGGAAAGTGCTCTGTTTTTTCCCATTCACCACTCCCTTCAGAGCCCAACTCAAATATACATAAGAATCAAGGTAGATTACATACAGATACAAATTCTCAGTGAGGAATGTGATCATAATGTGTATCCAAAATGCACCAATAAACTCAATAAAGGAAAAATAAATGATAGCCAATAAAAGTGCACTCTGGTGATGATAACAACGATAGATTAAAGTGACAAATATGGATAGGGGGCAGGTTGACCACTCAAGGGAGCCTCTGAGCAGTCCCGTGGGCTGAGTGATGATGATGACCTGAAATAGATGGTGACAGTAGGATGTAGTGACATGAAATATGGGGGTGGATGCAGGAGAATCTGTGTGTGTGAGGCCCAGGAGAGCTTGCTGGTACAGAGAATGTCAACTGGCTCATTATGGATGAAACACAGGGTACGTGAGAGTGTGTGCAGGGAAATGAGCTTACAAAGGCAAGATGGAATCCGACTATAAACGGCCTTGAACATTCTGAGGAGTTTGGCCTTATCATCAGGATTTATGAGCTACGCTCTCCAACTTCCCATGTCTTGGTAACCTAAGCTGTTCTAAACATCTATTATAGGATTCCAATTTCATTAGCATTTTAACACATTACCACATTTTTACTATTGAGCGGCCAAGCATGGTTATATCTTCATATTGGAGAGTAAGTCATAATCAGACAATCCAATATTTTCCACTCCATAAGGTTATTTTCTCGACACTTCCCATGGTGTAATAGCCAGCTCTCTGAACAGTTCCTGTCGTGGTTTCACTTCCCCTTACTGCACTGGCAGTTTCCACATTGTATCCCTGTGCCACAGTGCTCAGAATGGGGACTAGAGAGTCAGGCAGGGAGATGATCGCTGAGAAAAATTTTGTCCACCCTTCTGCCTTTACACTGGGGCACGGAGGTGTGAAATGACTGATTCAAGCAAATGCGTATATTTCAGGCCATGGTAAGAAAGATTCACTTGACTTTTTCCCAGCCACAGTTTCTAGCAAAGGGCTATATGCTAAGTTCCACCTCCAAGCTATCTGAGATCCTAGAGTAATAATTCTGGTTGGATGGTCTTTGGGAGTGTTCTACCACTTTTTTTTTTTTGGTTATCTACATGTGGTACTCAGTGTGCTTAGCTAACAAAATATGTTCCATTCTCATCCGATAGGGGAGTTCTAAATGGGTTACTGAGCCCTCCTAGGGACAGATAGGGAGAGCCACTAAGGGATCACAATTATCACTCACATTTGGTAGGACACTAAATGTACTGGCCATTGAATAAATCACATTCAGATGTTTGATCACATACTATTCTTACAGTAGCCCTAGGAAATAAGTACTGTTGTTTATATACTTTAAAAATATAGCAACTAAGACAGTATGAATTCGCCCAGGGTCAAATTGTGACAAAGAGGTGATACTAAGATTTGAACCTAAGCAGTTGGATAATGGAAGTTTAAGTGATCTTTGCCACTGCACCGTTGTGCTAATAATAACTGCTGTGCTACTAAGCATTCAAATGGACCAGTGTTAAAAATGAAATATTGATGTGATCTCATCACACATTTTTATTAACATTTACACTGTTGGTCCAGGTGTTGATTTTAGAAGCTCTTTAGGATAACATGCACTACCCTCAATATTTCTGTCTCTGGCCTACTTGTCAGCACTTCTATGAACTTAAAATAATAGACAATCTTTTAAGTTGTACCTTGGCCACTTATACTCCAAGGAGTTGAAGGCTGTCTGCAGTGAATGAGAAAATTAATTAACTGAAGCTCTGAACTCTGGGAGGCTGTTTACCTTGATTTCAGAAGCTGTACACACTGTTGTTAGGTCAGGTAGCTTCATCTCTGTAGTGTTGGAGTCTCAGCTCCTACCTCTTCAGGTATATTGAATGGAGTCCTCTGAAATATTCTTACTTCAAAACACTGGAATTTCATGGGACAAAACTGGCACCAGGGTCCCTTTGTGGGTTAGGAAAGGGACTGCTCCTGAGAGAAGAGAATTGCAAGGGGACTATCCTCCAACTGTTTCTCTGACACTGTATCATAGTGTCTGTCTGGACTTGTGTAATAATAGAATGGAAAATAGCTGACCTTCACCTTAATGCCAAGTGCTGGGAGAAACACAGATATGGACAATTCACCTACACATTGAAATAAAAACGCATGTTTCCTCTTCGGCATCAATACTCTGGATTAGATAGTAGTATTAATTAGTTATTGTTTGCATCAGTGTAGGGTTTTAAAATATTTTTTTTCAGCTGGTGCTTGCTGTTTCTCAAGATGGTGTCATATATTCATGGGTAGGATTTTGTTTTGCACAGACTTTTATCCACAAAAACTAAGGCTCATCATGATAAAGAAACCATTCAAAAAACGTGGAACTCTAGAGAAGAACAAATACTGTTCTAAGAACTTTCCAAAATCAACAAATTGGTAAGCACAGTGAGCACAAAGGTATTTCCATACTGAATTCTTGTTAACAAGGCACATTTTTCCATGCTTTATTTTAAAGATAAATGTGGCCTTATAATGTCAACCTCAAAACTGTTTCATGAAGTTTTTATGAGTAATGATTTTACATGAAGCATTTTTAGTTTCTGTTTTATTAGTGTATATTTGTGATATGCAATAATTCCATTCACCTCAGAAACTTGAGATGTAAACAGTGCATCTTTGTTATCTACTTTCCCTTTCCGTGTGTTTCCTTTCTCACTGAAATGTCAGCTCCATGACCTTAGAATTTATTTCTTTGTTCACTAATACATGATAACATTAGAAATAAAGCTGATGTTTTATTAATAATCACTGAATGAATGCATGTTGTTGTACAATAATTATTAGATGAAAATACTGATGAACACCCTTATTGATGCTTAAAGATTAGTGTTGAAATTTTATTTTGTGTAACTGCAAAGGGTATTTGGAAGTAATTTTAAGTTCCTCGTGGCATACATTTGAAGTCACCTAATGTATTAAAAGGCAAAACATGATGACTAGTGGTTTAATATCCCCATCATTGCTGTTTCTATCCCTGTCATCAGCAGTTTATTGGGCATATTTACTGAATTTTAAAAACTGTGCTAGATATAAAGTTGAAAAAAAATGGGTAGGCACATGTTCCTTGTCTGAAGTATATTTATGGGAGAGAAAATCGACATTAAAAGGCAAACATCACATACAGAAATATGGCTCCGTGACTTGGACTTTTAATCAGCTTCCCTTTGATGAAAAAAGGAACAAGGGCAAGTGGATCCAGGTACTTTTACATGCAAATATTATCTTCACGTACTAAAAGCAGCACTTAAAAACCAGAAAACAGAGAGCCAAGTCTTGAGCTCTTAAGAAATTCATATCCTGGAGAAATTAACTCCAGCCTTCTTATTATATTAATCTACACTCCAAATAGAGGACGTATTTCTGTTTTTATCCATAACATTGCTGCCAGATTAATAAGAATTTTCAAGATGTTAATGGATTGATTTCAGCATAATTGTAACTATATTAATTCAGTGCAATTACCTCTCAGTAAAATTTAAATGAAGCTAAATTGAAGAAATTAGAAATATTTGAAATCTCTAGTTGGAAGCCTGGAGCCATTGTCTATTTTTGTCTTGGAGCAGCCATACTCAAGTCAGGGAAGGCAGTACGTACCTTCCTTACAAGTTAAAGAGATTTAAATCCTATCAGCTCTTTAGAACTTGGGTTTAGCAAATCAATCAAGTGAGAGTAGAAAAACCTTTAAGTTGCCTAAGGGTTGAGTAAATATGCCCACTTCTTCAGCAATTTTTGAGTGCTGTACTATAAATAGATGCCTGATATGAGTAAGTTAATATGGAATGTACCTGAGGTTGAAGCTAAAGAGAAATAGAAAAAAAAATCTCAGCGTGCAACCCTTTAACAAAGAACTTTTACTCTGAGATACATCAACATAAAGTAGTAAAAATACCCCAAGTCCAGGGTGAGAGGATTAGCCCTACCATTAATAACCTCAATTTTCACTTCAGCCTAGTCATTTTGTCTCTTGCTTCACTTTTTCAGTGACCATTTCTCTTCTAGTTTTGCAGTGAATTGCAAGGATTAATGGATGTGAAAGTGGTTTGGCAAGTATTTAATGCTTTACAAAAGTAACTAAAGTCAGTGATTGGAAGACACTTAGGGATCATCGTTAAATAACCTGAAAGAATATGGGAGCAGAAATTTCTTGAAAACAATCTCCTATTTTGAGGAATTGGTTAAAAAAAGAACCCAATAGTCCAGGTCTAGTAAATATACTTGTTTCATTTCCTCTGGACATTCAATACAGAATATCTCACCATTGCACAGGCACAACAGGCCAGGCTCTGTGACTATTAACATAGCCAGTGAAGTATTGGGCCTTGTGCTTCATACTGTGCACAAGTTGACCGTAACACTGAAGAATAGCCAGACAAAAAAGATTCAAATACATGCATAGTGGGACATGCTCTTCATTTGATACATGAATCTTGGAATAAAGTGGGAGAGGTTCTTCCACAGGATGGAGGCAAATGATGGTCACTGATGGGATACATTGAGTTCTAGGGTTGAGATAGTTTGAGCATTGATTTAAAAAAAATCCATATACTTCTATTAGACTCAGTGTCTTTTACTTAAAAAAGTCAAAATGTGTTAAATAGATATTAACTATTCAATCTGTGATAAAAGCAACAATGTCTCATTTATCTACATAATATGAGTCTCAAAATCACATTATTACATAGACTTTCATCTTTCTTATCTAATGAAAAGTTCTCTTTACCAACTGTAATATATTCTAATGTATCACTGATATTTATGCCAAAATGTTTATTTCTCTTTTTAGTTGTATTTTAAATTTACCTCTTTAAATATTAGAGATATGTTATAACATTATATTTGGGAGGACTAATATGGTTCTATAAAAACATAAAGCAAGCTGCATGCCATTTTAAGTTTTCTTTGCCCATCCTAAAAGTTGAAAGAAATTAGGTGAAATTGATTTTAATAACAGTGTTTGACTCATTCAATATAAAATATTATCATTTCCATACAAAGCAAATATCGTACATAACCCAGAAGACATTTTACACACTTTCATACTATTTTTTACCATTTTGTGTGGTTTTCACAGTTCCCTATCACTTCATATTAGCCCCCATATCAAGTGTAACAAATGGCTGTCACACGGACAGTGCCATTGTCATGCAAGGCTATCAGGTTCAGTTCCAGTTCTGATATTCATCAATCAAATAACCTCTAAATTGACCTCTGCTAGAAAAGTAACTCCATCTTCTCAGTGCATTTCTGAGACCCAACACGTGGAAGCAGAGAACATCACAGTAGGAGACATCAGTGCTAGCAGATGGTGATTCCTCCAGGACAGGGAAGTGTGCAACCTAACCCCAATGTATCAGGAGAACTTTAACACCCATATGGGAGGAGATCAAATTGTGCAAAGGGCATGAGTAAGGTTGAATAAAACGAGTCTGGTTTGTGCTTGTGGAACAATATACACAATTATGTTTTGGAGAAGAAGATACAGTGGCAGACTACTAAGCATCTTTTTTAATTGACAGCTTATATAATTGGCGCTATGAAGTTCATTAAGTGGTTTTGGTCCTAAACTGAGGACTTGGAAATATATCTGAGGTTGAATCCTGAGTTTATCTAGCTGATGTTCCAATGCATGTACTGAGTTTCTTCAAATGTGAAATGGAGAACGTTGGTTTTTATACACTTAAGGATTATCTAAGATATTATGTACAAAGTATTTGTCATAGATTATACATCCAGAAACTCTGATCGGTGCTGCTATCATTGCCATCATTGTCAGTGAATGTATATTACTCGATGGATGAAAACTGAGTTGAAAATTTGATTTTGACAATCAGAATTTGGTCTTCATGTGCTTAAGCATCCATTGACACTTTTCTTTTTCTTTTTTTTAATAGAAAAGGTCTCACTATATAATTTTGGCTAGCCTTCACTGACTAAGTTCAAGGTCAATGTGGCCTCAAACTCATGGCAATTCTCCTGCCTCAGCTTGCCAGAAGCTTGGATTATAGTAACGGACTACCATGCCAGTCACAGTCACTATTTGATTCATGCAAATCAGTCCCCAAAGCCTTCAACTGCTCTTCATCACTTGTAAGCAGATACTCATACTCCTTCCCAATATACTTGGGAATCTCTGCTTTTGGAACTTACAAATACCATTTCCCCTTAATTCTTTGTATACTCAGTATAGCAATACTGAACTATTTAGAGTCTTCCTAACAGCCATATAACTTCTGCTTTTGCACATATAATTTCTCTATTGTCATCATTCACTTCTCTGCTGGGAAAGTGCATATATTTGGAAATCCATGCCAGATCTCCTGTCTCTGAGGGAAGATGGAGATTTGGGATTATATCTTCTACAGAACATTTTGGAAAGAAGTTTCTTATGCATATGACAATTTTCCTAGAAATATTGGCTAGCTTGGTGTATATGTAAGGAAAGGAGCCAACTTATACTCATTTGTTTATCCTCAACATGCAGCACAAAACAGGCTTTCAATAAGTATTTTCTAAATAAATGAATGTTCCTGCCATGGGCAATGGAGAATCCTGGAAGACTGCTGGCTACTGATACTTTTGTTAATTTTGAGACTACTAGGTTTCAATTCCAATTTGCATGACCCTTGAGGTGATTACCTGGAAATCTCAACCTCTGAAACAATTGCTGCCAGTGTCTCCCACATTAGAAAAAGATTAAAACCAGGACCATCTTTCTTGCTATTCATCTTCTTCAGCAAAGCACTAACTGCTCCTGGCTTATAAGGTAGGGTTTTCTGATTGTGTTTAAATCTCTTTATCTACTTCTGGCCATAGATGTGCTAACAAATGAAAGTTTCTTTTGGGGAGGGGAAGGAGAGAAAGTTTTGCCTCTTATAGCAGGGAAATAGTTTGAGGCTATGTTTTAATTAAAATGAATATCTGCGCTATCTTAATGTTATTGCCAGTTAAGTGTAGCAGGGTGATTTAGAGTTCTATAACACAATTATACTCTGGTAATGAAGCTCTGCAGAATTATCCTCGGAATTTAGAATGCAGAAGGGAGCAGTAGCTCTCATTTGTAACCATGTTACCGCCTTTATTGTTACAGTATTTTCTGTTTTCTTCAAAGCTTAACTCAATCGTATTTAAGTCTCTGCTTACATTACAGAGAAAAGAGGGAGAGAGAAAAGCAGGCGATGGGAACTGTTTTACTATCCATGCAGCCTTTCTTGTTGCTCTACCGTGAGGACAAAATAGCAGAGAAATAATCTCACTGCAGCATCGCTATTCTTTCTGTCCCGTCTCTGGCCTCCTGATTCTGGTCCTGGCAGTTCCCGGATGATTCTTACTAGGGAATACTGGAATGGGTGATGCATAAAAATTTTAGGAAATGAGTCAGAGGTGGTAATATTCCCAAAGAGAGTAAGCCGGAGAGCTGCGCTGTCCTTGGTTCTGATCCTTTCTTTACCATTTACCTGGGATTGGGTTGAGAGTTTTCTTGGCCTTTAAAGAGTATGTATAGTGGGCCGGGGATTTAGCTCAGTGGTTCCGGCGCTTGTCTTGGAAGCACTAGGACCGGGGTTCGATCCCCGGAAACCACATACAATACTGGGTGTGGAGACTCACGCCCAGCAGCAACCAGTACCACATACCACAGTGCTAGGTGTGGTGGCTCACGCATGTAATCCCAGCACTCGGGAGACAGAGGCAGGAGGATTGCTGTGATGTGAGTTGGAGGCTGAGCTCAGGGCCAGCCTGAACTACAAAGCGAGACCCTGTCTCAAAAAAAAAAAAAAAAAAAAAAAAAAAAAAAAAAAAAAAAAAAAAAAAAAAAACAAAAACAAAAACAAAAAAAACCTAAAAGAGAAGAAAAGAGTATACATACTGATTGTAATTACAAAATCTGATAACATACCAGAATTCATCATATAGTGTTGGTTAGAACCCATGTAAGTTATCCAAACTCTCCAGTTTTCAGTTTATTAATACATACTGGGTAATAATGAGAAACATCTAACTGAATTGTAGAAAGAATTGAGAGATGCTATCCATGTAGCTTGGAAAAGTGATTTCTGGTTGGTACATGACAATAACTAGTAGCTAAATTGATTACAAAAAATATTAATTCTTGGAAACTGTTTTGGAGCTTTATTTCTCTGGTGACATCATCTCCAGTTACATCACAGATTAATCATGCATGTGTAGCTTCCCTAAAACTCATATTTCTCTAAGAAGTTCAAATTGCAGTTTAATTTAGCTAATATTTAACATGAACATGAAATATGTTTTAAATTTCACATTACACAGAGATAAAATTTAGATTAGTTCTGTCGTCATGGAACTTAAAACATAGTTGTGAAGAGAGATATATGAGTGCCTACTCAAACAGTCTGGACAAAGGAACACAGTGAAATACAATATAAACTAAGGATGTATCTGCCTTGGATAGGAAAGATACTAAGGATAAGTTTCAGTGAAACTTAGCTGCAGGTTTAAAAAGTAAGATCTTCATGGGATGAAAATACTGAGAAAGGTTTTTCACTTGAGAGATAATCTAGACCAGTACAGATTGAGGGATGGATACACAATGAGACAGATTCTTGTGACAATTTCAGAGAATTTGTTTGGAAGAGAAGAAGAAAGAATAGAGTGGGCATGGGGATACTGAAGTCAGTCACACCATTTTCCTTCATGGAAAGCAGGGGAAGGAATTTCAACACAACCTCATGGGAAGGTGAGTGTTTCTGAGGCAGACCTTTCAGAGTGGCTTCTGAGCTGCCTTCTGCTCAGCTGTAGAACTCAGTATGATCCTTTAATGTATCTTCTGCATCAGTAGACCCTGCTTTGGAAAATGTAACAGTCTTTCCTTTTATTTTCCATAAAAAATTGTTAAACTTCAAAGGAATGCAAAAAAGTTCTTTTTCTTCTCCTCCAAATCTCTTCCTCCATTATAACTAATGTTTATTAAACACCATGTCCCAAGAACTGGGCTTATCTCTTTACATATTTAATTTTATAACAGTGCTATGAATTTCTTATTACTTTCACTATACCTATTTTCAGATTAGGAAATAGATATGCATAATATCAAACAGCTGGCCTATTACTAACTCCACTGGTAAGTGGTAACAATTATGACAAGGTCTAATTTGAAGATACTTAGGAACAAACTACATTTTATCATGAGTGGAATCATGAAGCTGGCAGGTTCATAGGGTAACAAAGGAAGCACCTTTCTGGATTTCACTTCAGCCTCAAGTGATGTGAGTTACAGCTCAGAGACACCAACTGGTTATGCGATGTTTTCCAAGTCAGTTGACACCTCGACATCCTCATTTCCCCAACATAAAAAAAGAGGATGAAGCCAAATTTGTTATTATGTTGAACATGAGTATTTGTTCTTTTGTTGCTGCTAATTCATCATCTTTGATTTCCTTTGGAGCCCATGGTAGACATATTGTCTCCATTTTACACAGGTCAGAAAGACTCAGAGAAGTGACTTTCTCAAGCACCTATATCCAAGAAAAGTCAACTTGAGCACAGGTCTTATGGAAGCTATTTCAATTCATGGTCTGTGATTCCAAACATTAGCCCTTCTCAGACTTGCATTTTCTTATTTAACCCAGAGTCCCATGTAACCTTAGTGGAAAACTGAGAATCTTGACTTATCTTTTGTGTTGTTTTCTAGGCCTCCACAGACCCTTTAACAGTCAGTATATGGCATCAACTTTTAACTTATCTTTGCATAAGCAAAATAAAGTCATTCTAATTAGTTCCTATAGAATGCTTTCCTCCACTATATATGCTCTGGAAGGAGAGTTTTAGCATTTTTTGTGTCATTGATCAGATGGAGTTAATAGTAATGCCTCCAGATATTTACACCACAAATATCCTTTGTGTCCACAGACCAGTCAATTGCTATTAAAGCAAGATTTCCGACCGGTTCACACTAATGTCAGAAGGTATAATTAAGATTCATTCAGTGCCTGGATTATAAAAATGAAGTAACAACCCCACCTCAAGCAATAAGGGTAGTGAGTGGGCAAAACATCTCAGCCAGAACTGACAGCAGTAATATGTATAAATTCTATTTCTTGGGTGTATTCACATAATGTTTTTTTAGATAGACTCTCATGGGCTCCTAAATGGATGCATTTTAAATAATTAGAGCTTTAATGAATTACAGTGAGAATCTATGCATCTTCACAAGACCCCATGCCTTGTTTTATACCTGAAAACCTTTCCTTTTATGGTGACTTAAATAATTCATCGTGAGTTAGACTAACTCGACATATAAAAATGCCTAGTAGTTTACCTTCTTGCATGGATGATCTCTCTGTAGAGCTACTACTATGTGACTCTAGTACTTACAGCTAAAGCTGATTGGATAAGACAAGAATTGATCAGGGAACCAACTTAGACTGTAGGTTTTTCATTCTTTCTTCTGGAAAGTTGGAATTAGGATATAGGATGAGTCAATGAGCACTTACCATGGAGCAGCTCAAATGGATAATGGGGCCTTTGTGTGATGAGGCCTTGAGGGATGTGGCACAAGGAGAAGGTGGAAGCAGGAAGAGAAGATGGAGGGAAAAGCAGACACAAGAATGCATGGAGTCTGAAAGACAAAAAACCACAAATCCTCATGGGAATCAGATATACGCCTTGATTGGGGATAGGAAAAAAAGCTTTTGACTCCCTTCTTTCCTTTCTTCCTCTCCTCAGTTTTATTTAGAGTATTCAAGAAGTTGCATTTTGCCCTGTAAACCTATACAACTCTTCATAATATAACTTTGAAATTGTTTAAGGTTATGAAAATTAGATTTCACTAATATGCACAAAAATTATAGTTTACAAAGAAATGGATATTTCAGTAGTTATTAGAACTCAATTCCTTACTTTTCTAAGATCAGTGCTTGGAGCAAGTAATTTGTTTCTGCTTTAGGTGCTGCGTCTTATGTGTTCTTTTCTATTAACAGCAATAGAAAAGTCATGTTAATGGTGTATTTTAATTATAAGATATTTATTATGTTGCAAATAATCAAGCAAATGTTAGCATGAATTATTTGCCTTATTTCTCAAATACTAGGCACTATATCATGATAGTTTACAGATATGCAAAGTATGACTTAGAGTTGTTAATTAATCTCCCCAGAGCTCACATCTAATAAAGATAGAGTGGCCCATGAGGAGAAAATCCATCAGATCCAAGAATCTGTATTTTTAATGCTTCTTTTGAATTTCCTAAATGTGTAAAAAGACTTGTATCCTGTGCTTAAGGAATCATTTAGATAAAGTGAAGTGTTCTCTTTGAAGTGAATGGCCCAGACTATATTCAGCACTGTAAAAGAGTCAAGTACAATTTTTAGAAGAAGTTTAACTAGAGGATCATGGGAAATGGGAACTGCAGATCCCATTTCTATTCCACCTGACCGTCCCAGAATTCTTTGTGTAGTTGAAGGATATGGGATTTTCTACTGAAGAAGAAATTTATTGAACCTAAATAGAACACTAATTGATTGTAGGAGAATGACTGTACACATTCCAGTTTTCTTCATTATGAATTGGAGATGATTGTATCCTAAGTTCCAAACATAATATATATAAAACGCCACATAGTACCTGACATGTGATATTTAATAGTGAACATTTTTTTATCAAATACTTCATAAATGATTATTTTTGGAGTTATTGAGGAAGTATGTTTTTTCTTTTAAATGACTGTCAGTGTAAGAACTTATCCTTCTTCCTATAAAGCCTCCTTTCAATAATTATTTGCGCTCTAGCACAAGTCCCTGAAAAACCAGGTAAAGAGAACAGTGTTCAGCAAAAAACTTTATTTGAATCAACACCTTGGGGAGTAGAAACCATAATCAGTACCTTTCAGATGAGGGCTATGAGGTTCAGCAAGGTCAAGTTTCTTCTACAAAGTCATACAGCATGACAAAGCAAGCAGGAGGGCTTGAATAGAGTTCTTTAGACACTTCACAGTTTTGACAGATGGATGAGAAAGACTGGAAGACCAGTGAGACCAGCCGTGGAAGATGGGTCTAGAAGAAGAAAGGAGAAGGAAACTAAGTACTAAGAGAGACTGAATAAAAAACAGTGAAAGACT
The DNA here is from genome assembly GCA_004026965.1 of Petromus typicus. Lineage (NCBI taxonomy): Eukaryota > Metazoa > Chordata > Mammalia > Rodentia > Petromuridae > Petromus > Petromus typicus. The sequence goes on from PVIR01006796.1 coordinate 50,087, forward strand.
TTATTTCCTTCCTGCAGAGATTTATAGCTGTCATCATCCTATCAAGGAAAAAGTCATCATTGCTTGAGAATGTCATAAAAATTTGGAAAGATTTCAAAATGCACACAAAAAGATAACTGGAGTTCTTGTGACATCCACTTTTCTGGGTTACAGTTGTCTCTACATTGACTTATATTTCATTATCTTTGAGCTATTTTACAATTTCTTAAGTTGGACTAAAACTAATATTAATGCAAATAATTAATATCCCCTAGGAAGGCAAGTTTCATCTGGTAGAGACACAGATGATTGCTCTGTGGTGTTTGACCAGCGTTGTATCTAGTTATGAATTTATTTCAGCTATCCTGGTTGTCTATGATGTTTTTCTAAAAAGTTTCTTTTGAGTTCTATTTTTGGTTTTCAGCCTCTTATTGGTCTCATCATTAATTCATGAGTTAAGTAGAATATTTTTTATTTAATTTAAGTAAATTAAATATACCCTCTATAGCAGTAGGCTGAAATTATTTAGCTCTGTCCCCAATGCATTTAGTCCTGAAGCTTAAGTTCTTTTTATTTAAAAAGTGAGAAAGCAGCTATCCTTGGACTTCAGAGGTATCTCTGAGATCAACAGTCCTTGGTGGGGAAGGTCTGTTCTATGACCTAAAGTTATAGAAGGTCTATTCTATGTTGAGCTAAGGAGTTTATATTTTATATGGAGGTACTTAGCAACATTTCTGACCTCTACGCACCAGATATTTATGATACTGCCTACATCATTCAGTTTTAATATTCAATAATGCCTCTAGATACTACTGAATACACTGTAGCAGGGAAAATCCTCCATGTGGAAGCAGGGGCAATGTGGAATGTACTCTGTCTTGAACAACATTTACCTAGAACTCTTCCCAAGTTCAGCATTTGTGGACACTCTTTGGCCCTTAGGCTCCTCCTTAGTAAGATGAGGAAAAATGTGCTCAGTTTATATTTATATGGCAGTCATGATTTTATTCTTTGCTAAAATTCATTCTTTGATTGCATGAAGATACCCACAGCATGATACGATAAAATCATCCAAGTGTAAACAATGTGTTTCGATGGTGAATCAGAAGTTGTCTTTTGTTTTGCAGCTGCAATCAAACTGGAAACCCTTCCATGTGCTGGACTGAAGCAAATGACAGAGTAAGGGTATGAAAGATGAGGAAGAAGGGCTTCCTTGTGTATTTCCAGGGGTAAGTTGCTGAGAATCCAGTGCTGCAGGGGTTTGTTGACAGCTGGGCAGCCAGAGGAGGCAGCACTGGGTAGTGGACAGATAGTGAGTCCAAGAATCTGGGGTGCTGGGGTCCATATCCAACTCTGCCATGAGCCAGCTGTGTGACCTTGGACAATTCTTTTATTCTTCTATCTCCTCATCTGCAAAATGACAGGCCAGAATTAAATTATCTCCAAGGTCCCTTGCTAGAACTAAGTGACTATAGTGTTAGAATTCTGAAGTCACTATGTAGTTATGGTTCAGTGTTTTCTGAGAAGTTCTTAGGCTTAAAATTAGCAAGTTTACAATAGAATCTAAAAATTTGACATTCTATGAAATCTAGAATGAATTTCTCCCTGGTAATCTTTCCTCCATCAAGAAAAATGACCTCTTACTAGATGAATGTTGAGTGGGAGACCCTGTTCTGTCCATAAAAAGTGATTTAAGATTTAGGACTAGACAACTTGTTGGGAGAAAGCTTTGAACCATCTCATCCTGCTGTTATAGAGGATATACTTTGATTGTTTATAAAACTGGAATTGAGGGCTGGGGATTTAGCTCAGTTGTTCTGGCTCCGGCTTTGAAAGTGCAAGGGCCTGGGTTTGATTCTTGGTAACCACATACAACAGTGCCAGGTGTGGAGACTCACACCCATCAGCAATCAGTACCACACAAGTCAATGCCAGACATGGTGGCTCATGCCTGTAATCCTAGCATTTACAAAGCAGAGGCAGGAGCATTGCTGTGAGTTCCAGGCTGAGCTCAGAGCCAACCTGAACTACAAAAGCAAGACCTTGTCTCAGAAAAAAAAAAAAAAGAATTGAAAGTCAGAGTTGAGGAAAAGCTAATGCTCATAAAAAGTGGTACTATTCTTTCCTTTTACATATGGTTACCCAGAGTATTCCATTCCTGGTATTTAATCAAACTTTGACCAACTTTTTGGCTCAGGATACAATAAGGTATTAAGCATCAGTTAAGAAAGATTAAATGACATCTAATTCACCAATATCATGCCCAATCCAAGTATTATGTTTGAAAATAGTTCCTTTCTTCTATTATTTCTCCTCTAACTCAATAGACCAGAACTATATGCTGTGTGCACTAAGCTTGAAATTAGGACATGTATATTTGAAAATTCATGTTATCATTTTAAGATTTATTCTTACACCTACACAATGGCTTAGATGTAATTAAGGTTTAAATGAGTATCTTGGCACCTACATTGGGCCAAAAGGCTGATAGGTGCACAGAAAACAGAATTTAGCCCCAAGACTTGTGACCTAATGAGTTTATATTTTAATGTTCTAAGAACATTTCTGTTCACTGATTTCTGCCTATAAATTTAAAAGTTATGCAAGGCTTTTTTTCTTTTTTGTTTCAGTGTCTATTCCTAAATTTCTATATTGTCTTGGAATTCTTGCCAATCCTATGCAATTACTTTTGAAATATGAAGTTGATATCTCTGTATAAATGTTTCTTCTGTGTGATCTTTTGATTCTTCATATTTCAAAATTATATTCTGCTTCACTTTTGAAGTTCCATGAAATAAAACTCAGACTTCTCAGGATATGGGCAGTGAAAGGAAAATTTATAAGCCAATGACAGGTGTCTGATTCCTTCTCCATCAGAAGGAGTGGTGTAATATCAGTCAGAGTTGACCGTATTATCCAGAAGAAGAAGAAGAAGAAGAAGAAGTAGAAGAAGAAGAAGAAGAAGAAGAAGAAGAAGAAAATTAAGAAGGAGAAAATTAAGAAGGAAGAAAAAGATGATGATGAAGAAGAGAAGACAGGAATCCCTAGGGATTTGTGCAGAAGAACATGTGACATGGGTATATTAAACTAGAGTTCAACCATAATGTGAGAAAGAGAGGTACATGCACCCTTCCTGCTGGTCTCTGGGCTGAGGAATCCAGTATTAATCAATCTTGAACTTCACCTAGTGAACTATCCTGCTTTGGACCAAAGTACCTGCGAGCAACCAAAGAAATAATTGTGGGGAAGTGATCTAAAATCTTTTTTAAAAATCTTTATTGGTACATTAAATATACACATCATGATTGCACTCCATAATGGGGATTTGTACCACTATAAGACACAACTTAATTCTCATTTTTTCCTGTAGCCCTACCCATCCTACCACCCCCCCGTATACATAAAATTTGTTTCCTTACTTTTGTGGTGGAACTAGCCCATTAGGAATTAGGCTGTGGAAGACACAAAGCTTCTGCAGTGAGCTGCAGGATCTTCAGCCTGCTAACTAGTTCTTTGTCAGGGGCATTTTTGCTATCTCATTTAAGGTTTCCAAACACTCTTCAAAGGACTGAGAGTAAAAATTAAGATTCTTACATGGTATCTCAGAAAACTGAGGCACAGAAAAATAAGAAATATATCCAATCTTTCATAACTAGAGAAGAGCTAAATAAGGAAAAATGTGTTTTTTTCCTGACCCACATCATTGGGGTACAGAGATGATCAACTAATTTTTATTGGTTATGTGCCTTTGGGGGGGGTCGAGTAACAGGCAGGTTAGAAATGAGTTCATGGAGCTTGTGAAATTTTAGTCTTTGAGATACAGTACCTGGTAGCACTGAATTTGAGACATACAGTATTTAAAAAGAAATCGTTTACAATCATGGGGCTTCCTGTAAACTGGGATTTTGTATTCTCTCTCGACCAGCAGATCTGAAAACATTTGGCTCATATTTCTACATGTGTGGTAACAACATGCTCGTGTGCAGAAGAGGCAGCCCTTTGTGATGGCCATTCCTTGCCCAGGTTTCTCTAGTCTCCACTTGGCCACATTTATCCTTGAGGTGCCTGTCTGTCTCCACAGACATTCACATTTGTAGACTCTTTGACAAGTGACACATCCTTTGTTTGTTTTTAAAAGACACGTACAACTTAAGTTTCTATTATTTATTTTTGGGAACATATTACTTCATCCTGCAGCTGAGAATAACTTCTTGAACCATCAGAGAAATATATGAAGATAAGTTTGCTTACTCACTGGTAACAGGCTACATGCTTCTTCATTTTGATTCTTAATCTAAGCTACTAGTGATGGCTTGTTCTAAGAGATAATCCCAGAAGTAGTCTGGAGAGTTAGGTAAGAGTTAGCTAGATGGAATAAAAAAGGAAAAAGCATCCCAAGTAAGAAATGTATTCAAACTAAGTCAAAGAAGCCGGCTGTAGATGGTTGTAGAGCAGGAAATCTAAGAAAGGTACCTTTACTACAGGAAAGCAATTGAGGCAACCCAGACCAGTTAGATGCAGTGTGGGTCATAGAGGCATTAAAGTACAGGCCAGGGACAGGCACAGTTATTACGCAGACAATAAGAAAGTGGCTAAGGACATCCAGCAGAGAATGAATTTATCTATCAGATGACATGATGATATTTGTGTTTTATGTGGCAGCCATGTAAACCATGGACTTAATGACAGGCAAACTGAAAACAAGGAGAACTGTATGAAAAACTACTACATGTATCCAAGTAGCAGCAGTCATAAGGGACTCATCAGAGAAATACTAGAGGAAGTCAGAATTACAAGTCAAGAGTTATATTATTTTGACATTTATTGAACATTAATTGTGTGTAGAATACGGTGGGAGAAATGAACTATCTTGTCCAACTTGGTAAAGATATTTCAGTCTGCTTGACAACCTCCCTGGTAAGTTATTCCCCGATCTCTGATCAGATACCACAGAGAACTCCCCCATGCCACAGTCAATTCCCACTTTAATTATTAGAAACAACTTTCCATTGCTTCCTCACATTGAGTTAAATTGTCCCCCCCCATGCCCTGCCCTCCCAGCCATTGGGGTCTGTCCTCTGGATCATCAGTGACAAAGCTTAACCCCTCTTTTTCATGACAGCATTCCAGCTATTGGACCAGAGCAATCATATTTCTTAAAAATTCTCTTTTCAGCCATGAAATTTCCTTAGGTTTTCCTAGTATTCAACTCCTTCCACACTGCACCCCCACATGGCACATTCAAATTACTCTCCCTTATTTAAGACCCAGCTTGGATGTCAGCAGAGTGCCCTCAGGTTATGTACCTATGGATGGATTCTGGCTTCCAAAGAGGTTCTTAAAGTGTAGCACTCAGAATCGAACCCTGTCTTTCAGAGAGATATACATAGAATGAACTCAAACAGGGCTCTCTTTCTTTCCATCTTCTCCATTTCAGGATCTAATATCATTACCGAGGCACTCAATGATCAGAACTGGTCAGTAGGCTCAGAAGGGAAAGGATTGCAGAGCAGTGTGCTCAGTGTTTGGTCCAAGACCAGCAGCATTAATATCATCTCAGAGGTCATGAAATATGCTACTTATCAGGCTGAGAAATGCAAATCTTCACCCTGATCTGATTCAGCATCTCTGAGGGATAGGTCTAGGGAGCTGAGTTTTAAAACACTTTCAAGTTAATTCTTACACATGCTAGAGTTTTGGAGGTGCACTCTTGGAGAGGATCTTTGATTGTGTGTTCGAGGAGGCTTTAAAAGCCCAGGCACTTACCTGTAAACTAAATGCACTTCCTCTTCTCACACAATGGCTTAAACAACCTTTCTGAGAACAATGACGAGTGTCAACCTAATGTGCACGTCTTAAGTGCCGGGGGAGAGAAAGGCTACTGGTGCTAATTAAGTTTTACAATCTAATAGTTGTGGGAAATATTAGGAAAAAGAGAAAGGAAAGAAAAAAGTTTTTTTAAAAAAGGCAAGGAAAATAAAACAAAACACAACAATATGCCTTTGGTCAATCCATTACAAAAGGACTGAGCCGCTGACCTTTTCATTCTGCTGGCGCTGTGTATGCAGCAACTCTGTAACCTTTTCCAGCTGGAATAGAAAGTTCAATTAAGTTTGTTGGCTCAGAAATCTGCCCATGTCCCGGAGAGCAGATTAGGCACTTAGGGGCTGCAATTATCCATCTGCTGCTTGTGCAAAAACTGAAAAGAATGCGCACGTGCAGTACCTATCTCTGGCCACAAGCCAAGGTGGACATGTGAGTATCTTTATGAATGTGCACATGCGTGCACATGTGGATGGACTGTAGCTGCAGCTGAGAAATTTAATTGTTTCCAAATCTAGGTTCTTTATGCACAGTTAGTGATGATTCTTAAGTGATACCAGAGCCTGAGAATTGGGTCCTGTCCAGTTTCTGGCCCCAAAATTCGTTCTCTCTTCATGGCTATGTCCTCTGAGCAGCATCTCCATCCTTTGCATGTTTGGGGGTAGAGCAGGGTCTTGGTCCCAAGTATGGGGTATATCAGGAAGTTGTTTCAATACTCAAACGACTAGATATAAAGTTCACCTGGCTTGTGGAAAAAGTTTGTGCAATGTTAAGAATACAAGCTATGGGGTTGTGCAGTGAAGGTTACATCTAACTCTCAGCATGAAAACTAGAACAAGTCCTTCAACTCTCTTAACTTCAGTTTCCCCATCTGTAAGATGGAGATAAAGTGGTTATAAAAATGAAATAACACTGACATTTGAATTGTCTGACATATAGACTGTTGAATAAGTAGTAGCAAGGCTTATTTATAATTTAACATTAGGCTGGCTGTGTGTTGGATGGCTGCTTAAATTTATCCTCTTACACCCATGTTGTGCACCTGCAAATTGTGCACCACTTTCTTGTGTCTTGATGGCGTCTCATTCCTCCAGGACTGTGCTGTTTTGTGCTTGTCATAATCTAGTGTGGTCCTTGAATTTGATATCCATTCTAGCATGTTAGAAGACCAGCTCTTCGAAGTGTAAATTAGACAATCACACTCTTCATGTCCTTCCTATCCCCAGCATAGAGCCATCCAGTGGATTTACATAGTGTTTAAGCAAGATTCAGCCTCTCTGTGGAGGCCTGGAAGGTGATGCTGATCTGGCCCCAGACTAGTGTCATTCTGTGTTCCTTCACCCCTGCCACACAAAGCTCAGGCCACAACAACCCACCATGCTAGATCCTGCCTATCTCAGGACTTCTGCACAGCTCTGATCAACCTGCTGCCCTTTCTCTTAGGTCTTTCCTTAGTCCTTAGCACCTCTTGCTCCTTCCCACCATGTCTTATCACCTCTTGGAAGGCTTTCCTGGACTCCTTACCAAATGAATGAGCAGCCATCACTGTACCTTATAAGCCCTTTGTACTAATCTCCATGCTTCATTTTATTGACAATTATCTTTTCACATATATGTGATTTGTCTTTTAGCCACTAGGCTGGGGATTCAAGAGAGCAAGGATTTGCCTTGTTTTGTTAAATACACTGTCTCCAATAATAAAACAGTCTTTGCTGCTTGCAAGGGGATCAGTTAGCATTTCTTAAGTGAATGAGTCCAAGCCTGAGGCCTGAAATCCTTCTTTGATGCATTTGCTAGGGTCTTAGATTTTTCTTCAGTTTTGGATCCCATGTGCCTTGATATAAGGCATATCACACATTTTCCTCCATCTCTCAAATATCTACTGCCACATTTATTTTTGCCATTAATTTATTATCATTTCTATATCATGTTTTGTGTGCTAGCTTCATTTGTTCATTTATTTTCCATATAGATGTCCATGTGTCAAGTGCAAAACCACCTCCAGTTGGCATTTTGGGATCAATATTGTTAATGAGTCCTAAAATTCTTAAGGAGATGAGATCTTCTCTATCTACCTTGTACCCTTAGCTTGTATCATACTAAGACAATGGATACATTAACTTGTAATGGTCTGATCATGTATGATCATGTATCTCAGGAGGTCAAACCACAGTCTCCATAGCAATTGCCCCGAGTGCCCTGAACTTAGTCACTGCCAGCTTACTTCCTCATTGCTTCCTATTGCAGGTTAAAACCAACCAGAGAAAAGACAAAAGTGCTCCCAATGAATCACACAGGATGCATCTCTCCAGCGTCCTATGCCAATAGTGTCCAAGTGGAGCACTCCTGAAAGCTTCCTTTTTTCCCCACAATAAAGCTTCCCTACTCTGCTTCTTGCTTTCCAGTCTTGGTAAAACACCAGTAATGTGCATTTGTCCCCTGGAAGTTCTGAATGCACAGACTCCATCTCTCCTTGTTTGGACCCCTTGGTTTACATCCACGTGCTTGCTGTCTCCCTTGCCTTACAAAGCCCTTCTTACTTTGCTTGCAATTTTGGAACCAGAAATTTAAGAAAGGCTTGGCTAGTTGGTTTCTTTTCAAGCCTGGGAGAGTCACATTGTTTCTTTCGGGTAGTGGGCAGAGTCTTGTCTGACAACTCATTGTGCTCTTGTCTCTTTCACTCCTTGATGTTTTGTCCTCAAGGACCTAAACGTGGTAATTTCAGGATTGCCATATTTACATGGCAGACAGCTTCCTAGGGGCAAGAACATCTTCATCCAGGAGAGTTAAATACTATACCTGTAATAGCCTGTTGTCAACATTACCGCATTTAATTGGTCATATCCATCACAGAACCCCCTGGGATTCTGGGGAGCTGGTGAAGTAGACTTTTCTCTTAATGGAGTTAGTGACAACACTATGATACAGAAGGATGTCTGGGGTGGGACAGATGGCTGTCATTGAAGATATGACTTACCATGTTCTCTAGTTATGCTGGCTTTATTTGTTATCATGAATCAATGTTTCTCCCATATGGAAGGTTCCGGATCTTTGCAAAACTGTCTCCTCTGCCTGGGATGCCTTACATCTCAGTCTTTGTCTGGTTAGGTTTGTCTTACACTGCAGATTTTACATGCAATATCATTTCTTCTGGTTCCTTGTTATATTCCTCTAATTTCATGCATAGAAACTGAACCATATCTCCCCCATTTTCTTTCTTCCTAATTATCAAAGTTTGTCATTTTGTTGATGGTTATCGATTTAATAACCAGCTCTCTTCTTTCACCTGCTATAAGCAGGACCTGGATTTGTGTTCATTACTATTTTGTTCTCCAGGATTTGGTCTAGTTTTTGACACATAGTGGGAACTTTGAACGATTTTTAAAAAAATGAATCAATGTCTAAACTCACTTTTATGCCCTAGAGACCAATGACAAAGCCAATTTAGGTAGAATTTTTTTTTTTTGCCTAATGACATTAATAAGCAAAAGTCCAGTGTGGATTTTCATTACTCTCACTCAGGAACTAGTGAATACTCATGGCACATACTCAATACCTCAAGTGAGCTGAGGGGGATATTTCTCTACTTACACTGCTTCTCTTCTTGCAGATGTTCCTCTGCTTATGTGAGTAAGTCACAGTAAGCCCTTGGTCTACTGAAAACACTATAAATCAACACTGTATTTAATATACTAAACCAACCTAATGTCATAGTTCAGAGCAAAGTGAGCTACAGAATATGGGTTGTTTACCCCTATGATTGATTATAGCTCTCCATCACACTCCCTTCCCAGCAACATGAGAGACACTTACCATATATTTCTAGTTCAGAAAGAAACTTGAATTATAATTTCTACTGGGCATGTGTTTTCAGGCTATGGTAAAATTGAAATATCATATGTGAAACTATTGTCAGTCTCAGAAATGGCTTTACTGTGAGGCCTTGACTCTGTCTTCTGACAACTGGGTTTGGTTTTCTTATGTCTGTGTGACTTTAGGGGCTTATTTAATATTTTTGACATAAATGAAAATTATGGAAAGTAGTGATTAGAAAATAGCACAATGCTTGATTCAGTAATCATCCTAGTAGTTTAACATTATACAAGCAAGTAGAAATGCAAATTTTTAGCATAACACTCTTCTTCATAATACTGTCTGTTGCCATTGTATAGTATAATTTTTGCTTAATCCTTTGTATTTCAGATTTCATGTGATTTAAGTGTATTTCTTAAGGTATGTAGGAAATGGTTCACTATGAAACATTAAAGAAACTGGGGGGTGGGCACGAGGATTTATCTCAGTGGTTCCAGCCCCTGTCTTGCAAGCACAAGGGCCCGGGTTCAATCCCTTGGTAACTACATACAACACTGGGTGTGGAGACTCACGCCCAGTAGCAATCAGTAACACATACCACAGTGCCAGACATGGTGGCTCATGCCTGTAATTCCAGCACTCGGGAGGCAGAGGCAAGAGGATTGCTGTGATGTGTGTTTGAGGCTGAGCTCAGGACCAGCCTGAACTACAAAGAGAGACCTTGTCTAAAAAAAGAGAAAGAAACTGGAATTCCTTTCTACCCAAATCATCATAATTGTTTTATTAGGGCTTTAAGAAGAATACTGAATGTGTCTCCTATGTTTATTCCAGCTGTTAACTTTTTTATTCATTTCATTTTTGATCAGTGGGTCAAATACCAAAGATAAAAATAATTGAACAGCTTTCTTTATTTGATAGGAATAAAATATACTGTCATTTAAAGAAATTAAGGTGTATGTGATGGCGAAGATATAACCTTTAAAATTATCCTAGCAGAAGTGATTAAGGATACATTAAATTCCACAGAAAAGAGATTTCTGTATTACCAAGAGTTTTGCCTTTACAATTTAACATTGTAAAGACTGTGAAGATGAGTAAACTGAGGCACAGAGAAAAAAGCATTCTGCAGTCTTGGAACTGGTGCTGCAAGTATCTGGACTGAATTTTGTATTGTCATCACAGGTTCTCTTTCTACTCTGAATCAGCTTCACAGCTTGTTGCTGCCAGGAAGAAATACACGAAGCAGAAGAGAGCTATTGCAGTAGGGAAATTAATTTCTAGTTGCTTTACTTATTCCTGTCAGGCTGCAAAGCCCAGACATGGATTAGCGGCCTGTCCACTTTCTCCAGTGAGAAGAAACACCAGTGATGCTCATCCCCTTGCGTGACTGGGGTGACATCCCCGAAGCTTCTGCCAGTCCCGCCATCAGACAAAACGTGTCTGGGAAGAAGAATCTGCAGCCGACTGCTCCACCATTCAGGTCCCCATCTGTGTCAATGGAGTAATTTATGGATACACTTTTCCCTGCACTGCAAAGGAGATACACAGGACCTTTGGAAATAATTCAATCTCTTTCAAGGGAACACATTTGGGGAAATTATTGCTAATACATCTGAGTAAGAGGTGCTCAACCCCAACAAATATTTCATGCAATTATAACAAAGATGAGACAGGGACAATCAGAGACCATCAATCATTCCCCAGATCAATAATAACCATGGAATATACAGTGAAAGCTAATCAGCACCGTGTGATTAAAGAATAGGCCTTTCTTCCTTTCTCACAGGGTCATAGCCCAGTGATAGGGTTGGCCTGGAGTCCTTGAGACAGCACAGCATTTGGAAAGACACAGAAAATTCTGGACCTTAGAGTAGAATAGATCTGGACCAGATCTTATTAATATTTGCTTCTCATTCTCTGACAAAATTACATGGCAATAATATTTAAGGTGTATGCTAAGCAGTCAACTATGCTATCTCACTGAATCCTTATATTCTAGGTGAGAGATACTCCAGGATACCTCTTTACAGTGAAGAAACTGAATCTCAAGAGATGGATTGGCATATTCAAGGTGACATTAGTAGCCACTGACAGAAACATAACTCTCATCCAATGCTGTCTAACTAAAGCTGCACTAAATTTCTAACTGGTCCCACATTAGAATCACCTAAAGAACTAGAATATTTATTTATGTATTATTTAAATTGATAGATACCATTGGTGAATTTGTTGGGTACACGATCTTTTAAGTATGTATGCATTGTAGAATGACTGAACCTAGGATATTATCAAGTGCATTGTATCACATTCACATAGTTATCATTTTTTGTGGTAAGAACATTCTTTGTATTTTTTAAAAAAAATACATTATTAGTACTTATAGCCACCTTGATTCTCAATAGATCCCTTGAATTTATTCTTTTGTGATTGATTATAATTATTTAGGTAATTACATTATATGCATTTTTGTCTCCATTTATTACAGTATCCAGAAATCACTCTGTACTTCTATGAGATCAACATTTTTAGACTGCATATGCATGAGATCATATGGTGTTTGTTTTTCTGGACTGAACTGTGTTAATATGTATATAATATCTTACCAGTTCATCCATGTTCTCACAAATGACAGGATTTAATTATTTCTTGGGGCTGAATAATATTCCATTGTGTGTCTACTTCACATTTTCCTTATCAGATCTTTATTGGATGGACACCAAGGTTAATTCCATATCTTGGCTATTGTAAATAATGCTGTAATGACACAGAAGTATGTATATCTCTTCAAAGAGTGATATTGTCTCCTCTGGAAATATACCCAGTATGGGGATTACTAGGTTACATGTAGTATTAGTTTTTTTTTTTTTTTTTGAAAAACTTCCACACTGTTTTCCATAGTGATTAAAATTTACATTCTTGCCTACTGTACAGCAGAGTTCTATTTGTGGGGAGCTTTTTAAAATGACCAATATCTAACTCTCACCTACATTTTAACACCTAAGTCACAGCCTTGTTTGAGTGAAAACTAAGTATGTGTTATTTTTGTCTTAGTTACTTTTCTTGTTGCTAAGAAAAAAAATCCAAAACCCACCATTGAAAGGAAGATTCATTTCAGCTCACAGTCTGTGGAGATTTCAGTCCATAATCAGCTGGCTCCAAGGCATTGTAGCATGGCAGAGGAGTTTGCAGAGGAGAAACAGTTAATTGGCAGGAAGCAATTAGCAATAAGTACCCAGCAGCAGCAGTAACAAGCCCACCTTCTTTCTGTCTTTCAACCAGGCTATAAATTTATTCATTGATGTCATCCATACTCAGGATGAAGCCTCCATTATCCACACCCTTAATCCCATTATCACATCATTAATCCACATTCACATCACCCAAAACAGCCACTTTTAAAACTCCCAATCTATTACCTCAAGGGATCTGAAGGAATATTTAGATACCAGCCATAACAATTTTATATATACACTTCAACAAATTATAAATGGCATATAAAGTATACAATTAAGTATAGCAGGGTACATGTTTACAGAGTAAATCAGCCTATGTTATAAAGCAGGCATTTTAATTTTTTAGTAATTGATTTTATTGGTAAATTTTGTACATACAGTATGATCACATTTAACATTGAGAACTTGCACTTTTATGTGACCTAACTTGATTCTCATCTTTCCTTTTTCCCCTGCCCTCCCTATATACATCCTCTGCCCCCTGTATATATCAACTTTGTTTCTCTTATTCTAACTATCAAGTGTTAGAATACTTTCTGCACTTGGACCATTGGAGAAACCCTTTTGTGTCATTCTCCAGTCACTACCACTATGTTCTACCTTGAGAAAAATCACCACTCTGAGTTTAAACAAAAAGCAGAGATCCATTTCTCATATTTTTAGCCTCTACATAAATGAATATGTACAGTTGCCATACTTTTGGTCTAGCTTTCCATTACATTATGAAACTCTACATCCCTTTAGAGTGCATATAGGGGTTGTTTTCTGCGGAATATATGAAATTTCTTTTAGTCAACTTGGTATTGATGGTTATCTTTTTCATTTTTGACATTTTATTACAAATAATGCAACTATTAAGATTCTTTTGGCTATTCAAAGTTTACTTCTTTTCCTTCAATGTCCACCTAGGAGAATTACTGTCACGGAATAATGAATGCTCAGGTCTAATACATACAGATAGGAACATTTTAAGAGTTTACAGGTGATTCCTATGCAGAATGAACATTAGAGGCATCTGACAACCCTTCATAAATAAAGCATAAAATTCTAGAAATATATTTTGCTATATTACCTGAGTAAAGATTTTCTCTTTATTCTGATATCCCATACCACTGAATTGGAACTTCTAATTCTTTGGTATCTAAGCCTCA